>OVAV01001734.1:0-12625 GCA_900406375.1 Iberis amara
TAATGTGTGCGATGATTTTATATATTATTTTTAAGGGGTTAAAGTTTAGTTTTGGAGTGATATTTTTGAAACACAAACTTAAAAACTAATATATTTGAAAATTTTCTATTATCTTTGTTTTGTTTATCTAAGATCATTTTTATGTGGAACAAATATTTCAAAAATAAAAATTAAATGTAATAATAATTAAAAGAGTCAAATAAGTAATAAGAAAACATATATTAAAAATAATCGGTAGAAAAAAATAACAATGAGAGAGAAAATAAACTTAAATTTTAGAATTAGTAGAGTTAAGCAAAAAAATTTATATATAATTGGAAGATGATTAATATAATATATGATATAAAAAAATTCAGAAATTAGCACACAAAAAAAAAAAGTTAAGTGGGGTCAATTGACCTCACTCCTCTCCCTATGGCTCCGCCAGTGGTTATCACCAACGCAGTAACCCCTTTTGACACAGTCATCTTCTTCTCTGATGCCATAGTTAAGTTCTATACGAACACTTGTTTTTTATGGTGTCTTGTTTTGTGGGTTTCATCTATTATAATTTGCAGAATCTTGTTCAATTCTTCTACAATAAATGCTTTCATATCCTGCACATGTTGCCTTACTTATGCCTTAAGTTGTTCTACCAACACAATCATATGTTGGTAAACGCCACAACCTATACAAAACATATATTGAATCATGGTGAGTAAGAGATTTAAGTTGTTTTTCTTGTGTGTGAATAGATGTTCACATTAGTATTCACATGAGTGAAGAACATTCACATATGAATGAAGAGTTGAAGACATTCACGTGAACTAGTACATGATGTGAATGCTTATTATGCCTTATGTGAATGTTTATTATCAATGCATATAATGAATTGTTATGGTAAATGCTTACTGTGAATGGACATGATAATTTGTGCATGATATATACAATGAATATATTGATACAGAAGATGAAAACCCGGAAATGCCAAAAAAGCTTGTAATACAAAAGCAGAAAACCAAAAAATACATAAGCAAAACCCGAAAAAATACTTGCAATACATAAGCATAAAACATATACAATTAAACACAAAATGTTGAATGCATAAATAAAGACTCGCATGTGAGAAAAGATTCACCAGAACGATAACGATGTATAAATGATGTAACATTCATGATTTGTGAAGATACATGACTGGTTATCATAAGTGGTAAAAGAAGATTTGTCAAAGAGAATGCATTGATATCATTTGTCGTAGTCAATCCTAAGAAAGATGGAGACATAAAGTGTAAACTTCGAGGTTCAAAAGTTATGAAACCATAGTGAAAATCCTTACCGATCAAAGCCTTCAACAATTGGCCGACTTGATGTTGCTAGAATTCCATAATTATTCGCATAAGAATATAAATCTAAATCTAAAAACATTGTTGTAGAGAGTTTTTGAAGTTCAATTTCAAATGACAGCTACAATGTGGGAGATATAATCTAATATAGGGTTTTTACTCTACATGATATTTTCTTTTCAGTAACTTTACAATTTTTCATATATAAAATAATAAATGAGATAATTTCAAATTGAAGTTTAAAATATTTTAATGATAAATTTATTAACTAATAAGTTTTAAATTTAAATTAGAAACACAATAGTCATTATCTATAATAAAAGTATCATTTTGCAAATGATTTTCTAAAGTACCTATTCTTATGAAACATAAAAGTATCTATTTGTCAAATTTTTTCTTAATAATATCACCCCAAAAAAAAAAAAAATATATACGGAATTAAAATAATTCAATATTGAAAAAATGAGAGGAGTAAAATGACAAAATTTCGGGAGGGTTAAGCCATATTCTATAAATTGTTTAAAGCCCATTGGGCTTTTCGTTTTCATTTTGAAATTAGGGTTCTTTTTTCCTTTACATATGTTCATTTATAAATTGTAAGAACCCTAGCCGCATTCACTGGTTGAGATTTCTACCGAACTATCCCCTCTGAGGCGAAGATGACTTTCAAGGTAAGCTTTTGATTCCGTGTTCGTTTCATTTTCTTCATTGTTGCTTGATTCACTTTCTCCCCTAGCTAATCTGATCTTTCCATTGTCTTTCCTTCGCAGTTTCACCAATACCAAGTTGTCGGAAGAGCTCTCCCGACGGAGAAGGATGTGCAACCTAAGATTTACCGAATGAAACTCTGGGCTACGAACGAAGTTCGTGCTAAGTCTAAGTTCTGGTTAGTTAAATTGCTTCCTCTCTTTTGGATATTTCATTTCGTTACTAATATTATTGGCTTGATCTATTTAACAAGAGATGTAATTTTTGGATTAGGTATTTCTTGAGGAAGCTGAAGAAGGTTAAGAAGAGTAATGGACAGATGCTTGCTATCAACGAGGTACTGATTTTCTTGTTTCTCATTTGTGAAATGATAATCTCACTTAGTTAGAAATGTAGTGAGTTGATTAATATATCCTTAAAGTAAATATCTTTGTTAGAATTAGAAAACTAGGGTTTTTAACTTTTGATCTAGTCGTTTAGATTTGGGGAAAGTTCTCATATTTGCTTCATTTTTTGTCTTAAATTCTGATAATATTTATAATTATGTTGCTAGTCCATTGTTTTTCTGTACAGTATTTATAAAATTTGAGCTTATCTGCACCTAGAAAGAGCTTGATCATTCACATCTCCCATAATCAAATCTTTCTTCTAGGGGTGGGCATTCAGTTTATTCGGTTCGGTTTGTTTGGTTTTCGGTTTTTATCGTTTTTTGTTCTTTTGGCCGAACAATTCGGCATTCGGTTTTTTCGGTTCGGTTTTTCATATTTGAAGTTCGATTTATTCAGTTCGAAAATCTTAGTTTCGGTTTTTTCGGTTTTTTTTTGGTTTTTTACAGTTTGTTCGGTTTATTTTAGCATATTCCGTTTGGTTTGGTTCGGTTAATTTATTAAAAAGAAATTGTTGCCAAACCAAAAACCGAACTAAAATAAAAATTGTGCCGAATTGAACCGAACTAACCAAATAAACTGAACCAAACTAACCGAACTAAATTCGGTTCGGTTTAAATGCCCACCCCTACTTTCTTCATGTGATGCTGTCCTTTTTATTCAATCTTGGTTTAAAACAATGTTATGTTCTCTTAAATTAATAATGTTTGACTGTTCTTTACTTTCTCTTTACTGATGTTATAATTAAACTACGTTGTTTTGCAGATCTTTGAGAAGAACCCAACAACAATCAAGAACTTTGGAATCTGGTTAAGGTACCAGAGTCGAACTGGATACCACAACATGTACAAGGAATACCGTGACACAACTTTGAACGGAGCTGTGGAGCAGATGTACACTGAGATGGCATCTCGACACCGTGTTAGATTCCCTTGCATTCAGATCATCAAGACAGCTACTGTCCCTGCTAAGCTTTGCAAGAGAGAGAGCACCAAGCAGTTCCATAACAGTAAGATCAAGTTCCCATTGGTGTTCCGCAAGGTTAGACCTCCAAGCAGGAAGCTGAAGACTACTTACAAGGCCTCCAAACCTAATTTGTTCATGTGAAAAAGGTCATTGATTTGACTTATTTTTCATGAGTAGAAGAATCGTGATGGATTTATGGCCTTTACTGTTTTTGATTTTGTCGGTTATTTTTGTTTTTCAATATGTTAGGCGTACCCGTAAAACCAAATTCGAGTTTCCTGGATATTATGGTTTATGTTTCTTGCTTCTGAAAATCTATTTTCCTTGTTTTCTTAACTATTGTTTTGTGGTGAAATTTCGAGAACCGGATTATCCGAATGTGATTGGTATCAAACTAAACTTAAGACTTATCCAATTGAATAATTATTTTCATATTTAGTTTACCGAGCTTTTTAAGTATACAAAATCCAATAGAATTATTTGAATTAACCAATTTTTAATAATTATATTTTTTATTTTAGTATTTGTAAAAAACTTTTAATTATATTAAAATTTATATTATGAACTGAATTTATTTAATTAATAACCAAATAGTCCAAATTGAACTGTCTGAAGATTATAATATGGTTCAGTGCTTCCAATTTCCAAATCTCGTGTTCATTTTGCTTTCTAAAAACTAAGAAATCCAAGAAAATATGTGGTTTAATAGTATTTTTGTTGTCTTTTCACTCACTTGAGTGTATAAATTTAGTTTAATTACTCATTTGAAGCATTTTTTTTTTTATCTGTGCTTAAGATCTGCTTTTTTAGACATCTAGCTTTTGGTATTCTGTGTGGTTAGAATCTCTCACTCTCGCAGAGTAGTTCAAGTCAAAGTCAACGCAGTAACAACAGCGAGCCTGTCTCTCGGCGATGTCGTCGCACGATCACCATCATCATCATCATCATCACGATCACGAGCATGGACACGAGTTCGTGTTTCCTCCTTTAAAGATTTAATCTTTCTTGCTATCTGTTCTCCCCCATCACCAATCTATCCAAGATCTATCTAATTGTGTCAAGCAGGAAATCGTCGGTGGGACCAGACGGGAGAGTGTACCATAGCCACGATGGACTGGCACCGCACTCACACGAACCCATCTACTCTCCTGGCTACTTCAGCCGTCGAGCTCTTCCTCTTCATGACCGTAACTTCTCTGAAAGAGCCTTTACCGTCGGTATTGGCGGTCCCGTTGGCACTGGGTAATGTTTTCTACTTCTCTGCTTGATTTTAGATTTAGTAACAAAGAGCAATCTATGAATTAACCGTTGACTCTTAATAGGATTCCATTTTTGTGTTCGATTTCTGTGTAATCTAATATGGGTTTTACTTCTGTTGCTCAAAAGTATCAACCTTTTTTGGTCTAATCCAAAAAAATCTGATCAAATTTTGTTATTGTTATCTCAGGAAAACGGCATTGATGCTTGCTCTTTGTAGATTCTTGAGGGACAAATATAGTCTTGCTGCTGTGAGTATTATTATATTACCGTCATCTATATCAGTGCCAGTCCGGATCTAAATAGCGCCTAAAGCGTAGTTAAAATTTAATGCCCTAAATTTGATGTGCTCAACCATGGTACCAAAGTGTTTCTAATAAATTTGGTACCCTAACATTTATATAAATTTTGGCGCCTAAAGCCCTTGCTTTACGAACTTTAGCCCAGGGCCACCCCTGTCTATATGTAGTATACATGTGACTAATGAAAGTTCTATTTGATCTTGTAACATTATAGGTGACTAATGATATATTCACTAAAGAGGACGGTGAGTTTCTAGTTAAGAATGGAGCTCTTGCTGAAGAAAGGATTAGAGCTGTTGAAACCGGTGGATGTCCACACGCTGCGATCCGTGAAGATATCAGTATCAATTTGGGTCCTCTTGAAGAGTTATCTAACTTATTTAAAGCTGATTTGCTTCTATGTGAATCCGGTGGAGGTTTGTGCACATTTTTCTCAGTTCTTGATAACATTCTTCTTCTCTTCTGAATAGGACTAGTGTTGTGTTTGCAGATAATTTAGCTGCTAACTTCAGCAGAGAACTAGCTGATTATATCATTTACATCATTGATGTATCGGCTGGTGATAAAATACCTCGTAAAGGCGGTCCTGGAATCACTCAAGCTGATCTTTTGGTAAACTTATATGGCTTTAGCTCTTTTGATCAAGTGACTAGTAATGTGAAATTTTTCTCGTGGGACAGGTGATAAACAAGACAGACCTTGCAGATGCAGTTGGGGCTGATTTATCTGTCATGGAACGAGATGCACTACGCATGCGTGATGGAGGGCCATTCGTATTTGCTCAGGTTGAAATTAGGGGTGGGCGTTCGGTTTTCGGTTCGGATTCGGTTCGGGTTATTCGGTTAGGGGCATATAGTAACCGTTCGGGTTATTTAAAAATTCGGTTCGGATCTATTAGGGTTCGGGTCATTTTTTTCATTTTTATTAGGACCCGAAATGGAACCGAAAATCCAAAATATCCATAAAAAATCCAAATTATCCGAACAACCTAGCTAAAATCCAAGTTAATCAAATAAAAAACCCGAAATATCGGACAAATACCCATAAATATCCAAGTTACCTTACTAAAAACCTACTTTTTCTACCTAAAATCCTAACTATCCGATCATAATTACATATAGTCATATATTTACGGGTTTTTCGGTTATACTTTCGGGTTTCGGTTCGGTTCGGATTCGGTTTTTCGGGTTGAGATATGTAGGAACCGTTCGGGTTAATTGGAAGAACGGTTCGGTTTCGGTTTTCTCGGTTCGGTTTCGGTTCGGATTTCGGGTTTCGGTTTATATGNTCATATATTTACGGGTTTTTCGGTTATACTTTCGGGTTTCGGTTCGGTTCGGATTCGGTTTTTCGGGTTGAGATATGTAGGAACCGTTCGGGTTAATTGGAAGAACGGTTCGGTTTCGGTTTTCTCGGTTCGGTTTCGGTTCGGATTTCGGGTTTCGGTTTATATGCCCAGCACTATTGAAATATGATTCATGAGTTATATAACCAATGAGATTGGTTCTTACAAAGGAGTTTTCTTTGATTACTATAGGTGAAGCATGGGCTTGGGGTTGAGGAAATAGTGAACCATGTCTTGCACTCATGGGAACAAACAACTGGGAACAAGCGTCATTGATAGGTTCTTAAAGACACAAAAATGGAGTCTTTATACTTATCTTGAAACTTGGTTTATGCTCTAAATTAAGCTTATGTATCTGTTTGTTGTACTCTTAAGACATACGAAAATAAGGCTTTTGAATAGAGTACAATATTCATTAGTCACTTACATTGTGATTGAATTATAGTTTTTTTTGTCACCAATTATATTCTAGTTAATGTGTCGTGATTTTACGTACTAATTCACACAAAATTTTTACATAAATTTTTAAAAACTTTGCTAATATTCTATTCTCTATCCGTTCCGTTATATAAGATGTTTTAGTTAAAAGCGCGTAGATTAAGAAACTTGTTTTTTATTTAAAATATGTGTACATTAAAAACATTTCAACCAATCAATAAAAATCTACTATTTTATTATCGGTTGTAGAGTATTTAATAGTTTTAAAATTTGCATTTCTGAAAACATCTTATATTTTGAAATAAAGAGAAATCTCTAAAACAACTTATATTATAGAACAAAAGGAGTATAAGATTAAAATTACTAATCATTACTCCCTCCGTTTCATAATAATTGTAGTTTTAGAGAAAAAATTGTTTCAAAATAATTGTTATTTTCACTTTTCAATGTATAATTTATTGCATTTTTATGTTTTCTGACCTTTTGTATTGTGTATAATGATTTATTATTGGTTGATTTGTTTTGGAACACGAGTTCTATCTAAAAGAACTTAAAATTAAATGACTTTTTTTAATATGTGTAGAATCCTTAAACTATAAATATTTTGAAATAGAGGAGTATTAACATAATAAAATAATAAATCACAATTAAAAATTGTGATTATCATAATAATATAAGAATTTTGTTTTAAAAGTTGATTTGTTCTAATTTTATATAGTGAATTAAGTAGAATTTTTGAAAATTTATTTACATTTTTAACAATTATTAGTTCTATATGTAATTTTACCTCACGCAAATACACAGTTTCAGAAGAAAAAAAAACCTCCAATTCCGAGAAAGTGGCTAGAAAATCTTTGAAAGAAGAAGAGCAAGAGAACGAGAAAATGACGAAGAAAGCTCTCAAGTCAGGGATATTGCGGCCTCCGTCTCCGTCGTGTAGTGGAGACTCTGCTCGGTATGTTTCGTGTATACACATATGGCTTAGATAGGTTTATATGGATACAGACCAAGTTTGGCTTCTTCTCTGTTTAGGGTTTTAGGTTTCTGCTTGTTGATAACTGATTAGCTGCTTAGTTAGGGACTTGAATCGAATTGTAGAAGTTTATGGTATTCAACGGAGAAAACTGATTCTGACTCTAACTAGAAAATAATATCTTAAGACTTTGTTGCTACTTTCTAATTGCATTCCGAAATTTTGCAGGAACTTAGAGTTAACTGTGAAGTCAAGCGGAGATGCAAGGAGGTCTACAAGACTGAGACTCAAGCCTTTGAAAAAGTCAAAGACAAGTCAGAAGAATTCACCTACTAAACTCCATGCCAAGATCCCTAAGAAGCCTCCCACTGCTTTCTTCTTTTTCTTGTAGGTATCTCTTTGTGTGATTCCAAATTGTTTTCTATAATGCCTCTGCATATATAGGCTCAGCATGAGATTGTTTATGCTGTATTCTCAAATTTGTTATGTGCTTTTGTTACTTTAGAAGATATGTGGAATAATCTCCTGTTGTATGCATTTTCCTCTTGCCTCATATTGTGTAATCTTTTGGTTTGAAAGGAAGGATTTCCGGAAGCAATATCAAGAGCAGAATCCGGAGGTCAAGTCTATGCGCGAGGTTATTGATAATTTACTTTGTGGTATTTCAATGTAAACATTTACTTTGGTTCAGTTGCTGAATTCGCTTTGTTCTGAGTTCTATTCAGATTGGGAAGACATGTGGAGAGAAATGGAACACAATGACATACGAGGTAACATTTATGTTTCTCTCTTCTATTCTAGTTACTTTCTTCTGTCTTGAATTTTGTTCTGGTCATAGTCGAATGCATGGATTCTGATAATTGTGCTGATAAGTTATGATCACTAGAGCAATGAATTAGGTTCATAGCATATGTAGCGGATAAGTAGATAGGCTTCTGATATGGGTCAGCTGTTGCCAGATTGCAATTATCACTCAGTAGTTTAGTTGTTCTTTTGGCCAATAATATCTCATTCTTCTTCTTGCTACTCACATGGTGTTTGGTTGGTATTTCGTATCCTCTACTGTTTTGTAGGAAAAGGTGAAGTATTATGATATAGCCACTGAGAAGAGGGAAGAGTTTCACCGAGCAATGACAGAATATACCAAGAGAATGGTAACTTCTTCTTCTTTTTACATTTTTCTAAAGCTTTTGCTTAGTATTTATTACCCTAGTGTCCAGCTTATTTCCCTAGTGCCCTGCTGATTTGTGTCTAGAAATTTGTTCTGAGCTTTCATTTTACTATTTATTTATGCAGGAATCAGGTGAATTTGATGAATTGGAGACTTACTCAGACCTTTCAGAATGAATTATTCTTTATTACATTAGAAAACATTGTTATAAGCCATCGAGGATGGGTTTGTATATCGGTGACATTTAGTAGTTTCTGTTTCGTTGAGATTGTTCTTTCCCTGATACTCATTCTTCTGTGGACCAAACTCGGAGATCTATGAATACTAACTAGTTTCTTGAGTATCGGTCAAAGGTTTTACAGTGTCATTTTGTTGTCTTAGTTCTATTTGAAACTAAATGTCCACTGCAGATTGGCGAAAAAGATGATTAAATTTTAGTAAGTTTAATTCAGATCAATACAGACAATTCCCAGGTACTCTCTTATCTCTCTTAGTTACTCTGACTTGATATAACTCTGCACCAACAATATATGTGCTAGTGATACAAAAATAGAATAAAAGACCAACAAATCGGTCTAGTTATCTAAATCTTCATTTGCAGGAGTCTTATCCCTGGAGAGAAGCATTAGAGAAGACGAAGCCTGCATCTGAAAGGCTTGACCTTGGATCCTTTTATGCACCTTCTTCAGCTTGTCTTTGTATTCCTTGAGTTCCTCAATGGTAAGTTTCTCAATGGGCTTCTTGAATCTCTCATCCCCAGCAGATTCAAGCTTTTCCTGAGCACTCTCGCCTCGTTTCTTCTCAGCTTCAATCTCTTTGTTAAGAAAATCAAGTTTGTCACTTACCTTCTTCATTCTACGTCTTTTATTACCACTTTTCTCTTCATCTCCACTGTCTGAATCATCACATTCCCTCATGAATCGCTCTGCAACAGCATCAAGATTCGGTTTGCCGTATGAGAAAGGCTTACCTCCTGGTGAAAAGACAAGAATACCCAACTCGGCATCGCAGAGGGTGGCTAACTCGCTTGCCTTCTTGAACAAACCAGTCCTCCGTTTAGAAAAGGTAACCTGTCTTGTGTTCATGTCTTGAACCATCTCCATCTTGATCTTTCTCCGACCCATTTTGTTGCTAAACCTGTTGAGGAAGAAGAAGAAGAAGAAGAAGAAGATTTTTTCAACTTGAAATTGTATTTTCTCTATTTTTAGCAATGGGGGTGAAGAGTTTTTCATTGAACCTAACAAAAGTATCATACATGATATATAAGTGTAGATTTAGCAAGTTTTTAATTGAAAATCTTGAATTGCCTTATTTTGGCGTTGAATAGTTTCTAAGAGTGTATTCAAACATCTACGAATATTTAAATTTTCATTTTGCTTTTTCCTATTGGATCTTCTTAAAATGCATGGATAAAAAGATGGGATTCTTTGCCTTATAAAGACTTAAATGTCATTTCTAAATAGTCCATAGTTTTTTTTTCTTTAAATATAATTGAAAGAACCGAATAAACAAAAGAAAACTGGTAAATTTAATTTAATATAATATTCATGAACAAAAAATGATAATTTAACATATATATATATATATATATATATATTAAATATTTACACACTATATTGATTTATTTTAATGAACAAAAGCAAATAATAAATAATGAGTGACAAATTATTTTATGTTGAAAGGATTTTGTTCTTCTTCAAATCTTACTCTTTTTGATCTATAGCCGATAATTAAAATAAATTTAAAAATTTTTAATTATTTTTAAATATTTTTTAAATATTGGTATCAAACTACTATACATTATAACTACATAAATCGATTGTGATTTTCGATAAAGATCCAATAAACTAAAAATTGAAAGTATTCAAATCGAAACCGAACAAAAAAATGGTTTCAATACGGCAACAATTTTATTAACCAAAAAACCTAAAAGAAACAAACCATTTGCCATATTGAACATACATACGAGAATAACAAAAAATGGAGTGGGGTTGGAGCAAAACCAACTCCAAAATGGAGTGACTCCATTTTGGAGTAAAAAATGAAGAATTACATTGGAGATGCTCTAACCAAGCCTGCTTTTATATTTTTACTCTTTAATAACTCCAAACCACTATCCACATGATTATTTCGGCACTGGAAATTGTATATGTCCAAGCCGAAGATGTGAAACAACTAAATATTGTTATAGTAAAGATTTTGTGGGATCAATGTGGATTTATTTTTTTATTTTTTTGTTAAAGGGCTTTCACATTAATAAACTTAGTATTACACCTCACATATATCACCCATTACATCATCAGGCCAACCCAATAATCCCAAAAACAAAAGCCCAACTAAACAAACCAGAATCGAACTGGGCTCATTAAGGCCCAAAAAGGCACGGACCCAATTTCAGAAACTCTAATGTCCCAAGCATGATATGCAAAACACATCTCAGCCGCCGCCGTTGACTTGAACTGCGGACACCGCCGGATAAGGTCCTCCGAAGGCCCAACGACAATTTTGAAACAGAGGTTTCACGGAGTGAAGATCTGCCCACCGGAGATGGCGGTTTGGAGAGGAGAGGAAAGCGGATCTAAATCGTACCACGGCGGACTTGGGGCGACAGAGTAGGTTTCCAATGGGCAGGGGATGAGACAGACGCCTTCGGTGGTGAGTTAGCCGGATCTCCAGCCAACAGCGTCCCCACGCCGCCGGTTACAGAACACAACTTCCAGAACCGCCGCCTTTTGAAACATGCACATCTCGAGGTTCCTTCTCCGAAGTTCTGGCGCTCCTCCTGCATATCGCCGCGACTCCTTCCGGCCTAAGAAGTGTCGCCGATCTGCTCCTTCTCTCCGCCGACCATCTCACGGTGATTCTGAGATGAATAGTGAGCTTGGAGCTTGTAGATCTTCGGGTTAGGGATGCATGCACGGAGAGCATGCTGGCGCTGGGCTCATCGGCGTGTCCGGATCTCGGCGCGACGACTTTGTGGTCAGACGACGGCGGTGGGAGCTTCCGTACGCTCCGCCGCTCTCACACCTTTCTCAGATCTCAGATTAGAGAGGAAAGATGAGAGAGAAACAGAGAGAGAAAGTTATCTCAATCCTTTTCTTTCAATATAGATTTATTTCAAAGTCGAATTTTTTAACAACGAACTATGATGCAGAATGATTGGTATCAAATTGTCGATATTTCAACACTTGTAAGGAAAATAATATGATTTATTTGGACGGAGGTTGTTAAACATGTCAATCTAGTATACAAATTAGACTAGAGTGAGATCGGTTTCAAATAAAGAAAATATTAATATTTATCACTCTTTAACGAGGAAAATTTATCTTTAGCAAAAACATCGTATAAATTCATTTTTTGTATTAAACCTTTTTTATTGTATAGTTTATCTTTATTATAAAATAACATGTTTTCAAATTTTTGTATTCTACTAGGACCTAACCCGCGCTATGCGCGAGGTTAATTATTATTTTTAAATATTTTAAGATAGTTATATAAGTATACAATTTTGTTGTCACATATAGTTTGATATAGTAACTCACAATATTTGTATTAATATGTATTTATTGTTATTTAAAAATTTTTATATCTACAATTTTTTATTTTTTGATTTAATCACCAAACATATACTTTTAATAGTAGAAATATGAAATTTATAACATATTATAATGAATGTTAAATAATATATAGAATTATAAAATGAATATATATATATATATATAATTTGATTTATTTTAAAAATATTGTTTTTATATAT
>OVAV01001735.1:0-12621 GCA_900406375.1 Iberis amara
ATTAATTACTACTCTTATTAACACGCCATTTCAATAATCTTATCTAAATCTCTCAATTTATTGTCGTAGTTATCCAATTTGTTTGATCATATTTTAATTATTTTTCATTAACGCTTAAACAAATGTCAGTTTAGTTAGCACCCAAGTTCTGACTCTTAGCCACCTCTCTCTCCTCCATTGTTTTCTTTTCCACATACCATAAAGTATGATTTCTTGAAGCAAACATTTTCCGATTGGAGTCTTTCTCTCTAAGGTTCTCTGGGTCCTCTTGTGATCAACAAACGGAAGTTTAAAAACTTACGAAATGGGTACTTCGAGGAGCCAATTGAAAGCCATGCTCCGTAAGAATTGGCTCCTCAAAACTCGCCATCCCTTCGTCACTTCGGCTGAGGTTTCTCTCTACTTTTGAGCTTTTCATGTATATTCACTGATCGTATTCATCTGGGTCTACTTCTCTTTGTGCTAGATTGGATTTTTGTGTTTTGTTTGTGATATTTTCGTATTAGGTCGAATGTTTAACGAGAGTGTGAATTTCGTTTTTCAATCTCTCCCCTTTTATTGACAGATTTTGCTTCCAACTATTGTAATGTTGTTACTGATCGCCGTAAGGACACGAGTTGACACCAAAATTCACCCTGCTCGTTCGTAAGTTTTTCGATATCTGAGTTTCTAATCATGTCAATTTCACTCATCAAATGAGAAACCATACACAGTTCTATACAATTGCTACTCAGATTTTGCATTACTAGTTTGTTACTATAATTGGATTGTGATTTTGTTGCTGAGTTTCCTAATTTCTGTATTGCTGTACTGTTGATTATTACAGGAACATAGAGAAAGATATGGTGGTCGAAGTGGGCAAAGGTATCTCTCCCAGTTTTCCAGAAGTTTTAAAGCTTTTGCTTGCTGAAGGGGAATACTTAGCTTTTGCACCTGACACTGATGAAACGAGGAACATGATTGACATTTTGTCTCTAAAGTTTCCAGAACTACGGGTACTATCATTTCCTGATAATATGCTGCATAGAAGTCTCCTAGATTGATGTTAATTTATTGGTAGTTATGCCTGTTCTTTCCTATTATAGCGGCTTTGTTATTTTCTCGACTTAATGACCTTTCTGCTTTGTTTGCTCTTCATATGTCACATGGTTAAAACAAACTTACGTCTTCTGTTTGCAGCTAGTTACTAAAATTTTCAAAGATGATACTGAGCTGGAAACTTATATAACCTCTGAGAATTATGGTGTCTGCAGTGAAGTGAGGTATGTTTGGTTCTTTGTTCGAACTGATAGAAGACAATTTCATATATAGTTCCTTTTTGACTTCAGACTTTTTTTTCTTGTATCTATATCTGCTGATTCTCGATCTGTTTGGTCGCTGAATTGGTTAGGATTTTTTTGAATTTGGGCTTCACTTCTTTCATTCCCTTTTGTGGTTTATGCTATTTGGAAAATGCAGCATTTAGATCATGATATTATGTATCCGTTCCTGCTCATTTTGTATGCATTTTATCTCGACTAGTTGCATAGTCTTATAGCTGTTGATGATCATTTTCTTCAACTAGCTGTTGATGCTTTTTTCCGTTGTTTATAATTAAACTGATAAAGCCTCATCATGTTTGATTAGGAATTGTTCGAATCCAATAATAAAAGGAGCAGTGGTATTCCATGATCAAGGACCTCATTTATTTGATTATAGCATCCGCTTGAACCACACATGGGCATTCGCAGGATTCCCTAATGTTAAGTCGATCATGGACACAAATGGACCTTATGTCAATGATCTAGAAATGGGGATTAATACCATACCAACAATGCAATACAGCTTCAGTGGATTCCTGACTGTATGGTCATTTACTCTTTGTCTTTGAAGCTTTGTCTAATTTGCAACCATTAATTTTTCCACCGTCTTCACGGCTCTCCATCTAAAGCTTGTAGGGAGTTAAGTAGTCAAATAGGTCTTGTCTGTAGACAATACTCTATAATATTACGGTACAGGGGATATAGGTTTCTAAACTTTCACTCAGTAACCCAGAATTTAGTAAACCGAGCAATTCATGGGTTTTGAGTTGAAATTCTTGTTATGGTGGATGCTATTTTGGTCTTTCCATAGTTTTGATTGGTCGCATATGCTTTTGCAGCTTCAGCAGGTGGTAGACTCTTTCATTATATTTGCTTCTCAGCAAAACATAGACTTGCCGTTATCACATTCGTCTCTTGGTTCAGTTTCATCCTCTGAGCTGCCATGGACTCTATTTAGCCCCACAAAGATTAGAATGGTTCCATTTCCAACCCGCGAATACACCGATGATGAGTTTCAATCTATTGTCAAAAGCGTAATGGGATTGTTGTATGTATCACCTGATCCTTTTTTTCTCTATATATATGTACGGTATTTGATTCTTTGGATGGTTTGAATGATTGTATAATTATTGAGCAGGTACCTTCTGGGATTTCTGTATCCAATCTCCCGGCTTATCAGCTACTCTGTCTTTGAGAAGGTAGTTTTGGCTTATATACTTTGGAACAAAGCTTATATGTATTTTGCATTTCACCAAAGATTAGGTCCTATCATGATTTGCTTCATTTCCGTTTTTTTTATCTGATCTTGCAGGAGCAGAAAATAAGAGAAGGACTTTACATGATGGGCTTGAAGGATGAGATATTCCATTTGTCATGGTTCATCACATATGCATTGCAGGCAGGTTTTGTGGATTGAATTTTTAATTAGTCAACTTTTGTTTGCCTTTTCCTTTGGCAATGGTCAAACCACAAATTGGAGTTCAGTAGTATTTTCTTGTTGCCAAAAATACTGACTTCAGGTGGAAAATGTAGACTACTGCTTCATGTGCAATATATGTAATGATTTTCATTCTTCATACTATGTTCTTTCCTGACTCGACCTTTTTCTGCAGTTCGCATTGTGCTCTGGGATTATTACAGCTTGTACGATGGGGAGTCTTTTTAAGTATAGTGATAAGACATTAGTCTTCACATACTTCTTTCTATTTGGTCTCAGCGCAATCATGCTCTCATTTCTAATATCAACATTTTTCACTCGAGCAAAGACAGCTGTGGCAGTTGGGACCTTAGCCTTTCTTGGAGCCTTCTTCCCTTACTACACTGTAAATGATGAATCCGTGTCCATGTATGTTTATGCCTTTAATTTAATATACGGGCAGTTTTATGGATAGAAAAAGGTTATGCTTGTCTTTGCCACAAACATCTGGTCTGGAGTACATTAATGTAGAACTGTCGGACTTGTAGGGTGCTGAAGGTCGTTGCTTCTTTGCTTTCACCTACTGCATTTGCTCTTGGATCAATCAACTTTGCTGATTATGAGCGTGCACATGTTGGACTTCGTTGGAGCAATATGTGGCTGGTATGATTGATACGTTTTGTGGTTACAGGCCAAGGTCAATTCTTCTTGCGTTGTTAACTTTTTTTTCTGGTTAATAGGCATCGTCTGGAGTAAGCTTTTTTGTCTGCCTCTTAATGATGCTGCTGGACTCGATTCTTTACTGCGCAATTGGTCTTTATCTTGACAAGGTACCTCCTTTTGCTATTTGTGTATGTTTAATAGAGTAGTCTGCAAAAACGATTATCTGCTTCTAATGTTTCGTTTTATTGGGAAATGCATGACACTCCTCAGTAGTAAGCAAGAGAAGGATTTACAGAGTTTTTAGTATACCCAATTTTACTGAGAATCTGACTTTTCCTTATTAGAGAATAGCTGTGTGATGAGTGTCTTTATGTGAACTGCTTTTTTTGTTCTTGACATTATTAATTTTTTTTTTATATTTAAGTAATGTAATTTGGAGGTTTATCTATCCTTTTTGTCTCCTGAATCTTTGGCCGTAATCCAAGAGTTCATTTCGGCAGGTCCTTCCTAGAGAAAATGGTGTGCGGTACTCATGGAACTTCATTTTCAGCAAATGCTTTGGGAGGAAAAAAAATATTATCCAAGATCGTATTCCAGGTCTCAAAACTAATATGTTCTCAGAGAATGTAGAGGTTACTCAGGAAGAGCCTGGTGATCCTGTCATTGAATCAATAAGCCTCGAAATGAGGCAACAAGAGCTTGATGGAAGGTATATCCGTATCTCATCTGAAAAAGAACAATAAAATCCTCGGAAAAAATATTTTCTATAGCTGGACACTGGATTCACAGTTGATGTTTGCGCTGTAGGTGCATACAAGTTAGAAATCTGCATAAGGTATTTGCCTCAGGAAGGGGAAGTTGTTGTGCAGTTAATTCATTGCGACTTACATTGTACGAGAACCAGATACTTTCACTTCTGGGTATGTCTGTCTTGTTTATTAAATATTCTGGACTCCTCTGACCTCATTAATATCCAATTCTAAATATTTCATTGTAGATTGATATTATTGCTATGACTATTTTCTCTATCGTCTGGTTGAAAGTTGCCATCTTAATCTACGTTTTTGCGAACAGAAAATCTAGTTCTGTTCCCGAAATCTTTTGCATTTTCAATGAACCTAATGTGGTCAATTTCATTACGAATCCATTGTTGGGGAATTCATTCTCTAATATCTAGTTTATCATCCATATGTTGTCTCCAATGAATTTTGGTCTCTACAATGATTTCATGACCATAGCATGCATGCAACCTCAAGCTATGTGTCAGCAATGACAATCAAGTTGAAAAAAGGTTCTGTAAATTTGATGTTCTTATTAAATCTTGCTTCCTGTAATTGAAGGCCATAACGGGGCTGGTAAAAGCACAACAATATCAATGCTTATTGGCCTTCTTCCTCCAACATCTGGAGATGCCATGATACTTGGTAAAAGTATCATAACAAACATGGTAAATTTTTTTCTCTTGTTTATCTTGGATCTCTAAATTTCTTGAATAACCGAAAAGCTCTTGACCTCCCAACTAGTTGGAGGATAGGCTTACTTTTACTAGCATCATTTGAGTGCCATCTGTGCGATTTTTTATGCTATTACTTCCCTCTATTTCTTGCGGTTTTGTTCTTGACAATGTTAAGCACTTTCTGTAGGATGAAATACGGCAAGAACTAGGTGTTTGCCCTCAGCATGACATCCTCTTTCCAGAATTGACAGTAAGTGAAGTAATCCCTTTCTCTGGTCTTGTTTTAAAGGATGTAATGATTTGAATCAAACACCATTGTAATATAATATTTAGTCTAGGGAAAATGATCAAAGAAAGAGAACAAGAAACTGTTTAAAATGGCAATGAAAAGGCTAGGAAAGATAACAAAACTTTCTTTTGGCACTTAGGCAAATATGGTTGGTTTTATTCCATATTAATCACTTTCTTCTTTCCTTTTTGTATCCTCATAATCAAGAGTACTTCCTAGACACCATAAAGCGTAGGAACCTTCGATAAAACCTTTTACTAGTATTTTTTTGCTTCTTTCGTCTATTTTTCATTTCTTTCTATGTGAGAGTTCCACTCTTATGACTGATCACATGTTTAGAGTTTCAGTCTTTAACTGATTAGATGTTTTCCCCATCCAAATATGATATGTGTTAGGTTCATGGTAGGGGATAATGTCTAAATGATTTATATCTACTGTAGGTTAGAGAACACTTGGAGATGTTTGCGGTTCTTAAAGGTGTTAAGGAAGATTCCTTGAAGACCACAGTTGCTGATATGGCAGAGGAAGTAAGTATTTTGCGAATACAAGCTATTGTGTATTTTTCCTCTCAAACAAACTACACTCTACGCACATTTTAGCATGAGGATTTTAGAGCATCTGTAGCAAGGCAATTATGGCCTACAAGCTCTAAGCTTCAGACTGTATAAGTTGGAGTTTATGGCATAGTTTGGCATAGTTTTAGAGGACAGCAGATGAATTTATTTTGTTGTATGCTGCCGTTTGGGGTGGAGAGCTATATTTGTCATCCCTGCCAAGTGTTGGTATTGGTCACAGACGTCTGATCTTGGTTGCTGATCTTTTTCCAGGTGGGATTGTCCGATAAAATTAGTACACTTGTGCGGGCACTTTCCGGAGGCATGAAGAGGAAATTGTCACTTGGAATCGCATTGATAGGAGATAGTAAGGTGTGTATGAAACAAAAAGGCATCTTATTTCGCATGTTGCTCCTAATTATGTGTCTATTGAACATCATTTATCTTTTAGGTGATTATTCTGGATGAACCAACCAGTGGAATGGATCCATACTCCATGCGTCTTACATGGCAGTTAATTAAGAAAATTAAAAAGGGCAGAATAATATTGCTAACAACGCATTCAATGGATGAAGCTGAGGAACTTGGAGATCGGATAGGAATCATGGCTAATGGGTCTCTTCAGTGTTGTGGCAGGTTAAGTGTTTTACTTACTCTGGCTTTATCTATCCCCTTGTCCCTTGTTCCAGTTGTATGTTTAAGCTTAATATTTCAGATACTAATAGAAGGTGTTTTGATTTTTGTTGTCGGTACTGAGATATTAGATAACGAATCAACAAGTTTACCAAGATTATATTATCTCACAAGACATTTGAATGTGCTTAGCATTAATTTTTTTAATTCTTGATCCAAATTAGTTATCCATGTATTGCTAGTGTTCTGAATTTTTAGTTGGATCAGTTAACTCTTTACCAATGATTTTTATTTTTTTTATGGCAAACAGCTCTATGTTTCTGAAGCATCACTTCGGGGTTGGTTACACTCTTACACTAGTAAAGGTTTGTTTGTTTTCTTTTATTTCCGGTCAATGTTGCTAATTTTTCTATATAAAATATCAAAATAACTGGTGGATCTTCATGTTTTAGACTTCTCCAGCTACTTCTGTTGCTGCACAGATAGTTCATCGTCACATTCCATCAGCAAACTGTGTGAGTGAGGTATATAGTGCACGTTCTCTAGGCTACTAATACATTTATATAAGAAATATTTTGCCGTGCTGCATGCTAGATACTTTGCACTGCTCCAAGCCTCTAGAGTAGAGCACTTTTTGGTTGAGAATCTTTGCCCTTCCCTTGCCTAATCTTAATAACTGACAATTTGTTCAGGTGGGAAACGAAATTTCTTTCAAGCTTCCTTTGGCATCCTTGCCTTGCTTTGAAAACATGTTCAGAGAAATTGAGAGTTGCATGAAGAGTTCTGTTGACAGATCTAGGACTAGTGAAATTGAAGACTCAGATTATCCTGGTATTCAGAGTTATGGTATATCTGTCACAACACTTGAAGAGGTCTTTCTGAGAGTTGCTGGCTGTAACTTAGATATCGAGGATAAGCAGGAAGATACATTTGTTTCTCCTGATACCGATGCTACTCTGGTATCCATTGGGTCTACTCAGAAGAGTACCATGCAACCCAAATTGCTAGCAAGTTGTAATGAGGGTGCTGGAGTTATAGTTACCTCAATTTCAAATGGTTGCAGATTGATTGTTGCTGCAGTTTGGACGTTCATTGGATTCATTAGCATGCAGTGTTGTGCTTGTTCTGTTATCTCAAGGTCAATGTTTTGGCGCCATTGCAAAGCATTGTTCATTAAGAGAGCAAAATCTGCTTGCAGAGACCGCAAAACAGTGGCGTTCCAGCTCATCATCCCAGCAGTTTTCTTGCTTTTTGGCCTTCTTTTTCTTCAACTCAAGCCACATCCTGATCAGAAGGCCATAACTTTGACAACTGCAAATTTTAATCCTCTCCTGAGTGGCGAAGGCGGTGGTGGCCCAATTCCTTTTGATCTGTCTAAGCCAATTGCCAAAGAGGTTTCTTAAGCATCATTTATAGTCTATGATATTTTCTGAATGCATGTTCTCGCAGTATAGATAAAATTAGGTCGCTTCTTCTTTTCATCACTCTAGTAGCTATCCCATTAGTCCTGGTAAATCAAGTTTTCATTTTCTTAATTTCTACAAAGGCATAACAAAAGTAATTGCTTTAAAATTTCTATCCTTCGATAAATTGCATGCGACAGTTTAGTGATCTAATGGGTTTAGAGGGTTCTTATGAAGCTGTGTACAATTTAACCAAAAGTTTCGTTACAAGTAGTGTAGAGCAAGAAGTAGTTCTGTTACCCATTCACTAAGAATGTTATAGTTTATGCTTACGTGATGTAGATCACAGGGCACTATGGTTGAGTTTCATATAACCAAACAGTGATTATGTTCAGTCTTTTTCTTCGATGCATTCAGGTTGCACAATATATTGAAGGAGGCTGGATTCAGCCCGTGAGGAATAGTTCATATAAATTTCCTAATCCAAAAGAGGCATTGGCTGATGCAATTGATGCAGCAGGTCCCACGTTGGGGCCCAGTCTACTTTCTATGAGCGAATTTCTGATGTCTAGTTTTGATCAATCCTACCAGTCAAGGTACGTATAGGTCACCCACGGAATTCATGCTTTTGTATTCTTTTGCAATATCCTTGTGCCCCTTGATTTTTGCTCGGAGTAAGAGATATGTGCATGTTGGTCCTCACTCTTGTTCTGAATATAGTAACTTTGCTGAATGCCCGTGAGTGTCTCTTTAGGTATGGGGCAATTTTAATGGATGCTCAGCATCCAGATGGGAGTTTAGGATACACCGTGCTACACAACGGTACCTGTCAGCATGCTGGTCCAATATACATCAACGTTATGCATGCTGCAATTCTCCAATTGGCTACTGGTAATACGAATATGACAATTCAAACCAGAAACCATCCTCTGCCACAAACAAAAACGCAGCGAATACAGCGTCATGTATGTCCTATTTGGAATAGTCCACCTTTCTGTGGTATCAGTTTTATTTTATCGGAACGTGTTCAGTTTGTGCTATAAGATAGAGTAAATGGGATCCCTCAAACTGATAGTGAAGANATTTGGAATAGTCCACCTTTCTGTGGTATCAGTTTTATTTTATCAGAACGTGTTCAGTTTGTGCAATAAGATAGAGTAAATGGGATCCCTCAAACTGATAGTGAAGATATTAGTAGTTTGATCTTATTTTCTTTGGAACAATGAAATGTGGCGATATTAGTATCTTAGTATTGTTTTCTTTTCAATGCAGGACTTGGATGCCTTTTCCGTTGCAATTATTGTTAACATTGCATTCTCGTTCATCCCAGCCTCTTTTGCTGTTCCCATTGTAAAGGTATGTATGTAAGGTCAAACCTCACAGTAGTTTTCTACTTTGCCAATGATATGTTGTTCTAAATATCTATGTATTTTATCTTATTCAGGAGCGGGAGGTGAAAGCAAAGCATCAACAGCTTATTAGTGGGGTATACTTTTATCTGGACTGGAGTACTAGGCATCAGTCCCAGGTTCTGAATATAAACACTTTAATATGGCCTCATGATCTTTTATGGCTTGCAGGTTTCTGTCCTATCATACTGGTTATCAACTTACGTATGGGATTTCGTCAGCTTCTTATTTCCGTCAACATTTGCAATAATCCTGTTCTTTGCTTTTGGTATGTTAAGTCTTTCATTTCCATATGCATTTGAAGTTCTCTTTCACTGTACTTTGGTATTTACTTACTGACATTGCTGATTTCTTTCCTTAGGTCTGGAACAATTTATTGGGATAGGTCGACTTTTGCCGACTGTCCTTATGTTTCTCGAGTATGGCTTGGCCATTGCATCATCAACGTACTGTCTTACATTTTTCTTCACCGAGCATAGCATGGCTCAGGCAACTTCCAACTTCTTATATCGTTATTTTTTTTCCTTTTTTCTCTGTCTAGTTATATTGTTGAATGTTTTTGACTGATGGATTGATGCCTTTAATGTCATCACAGAATATTATTCTCATGGTACACTTCTTCTCTGGTCTTATCCTTATGGTTATCTCATTTGTTATGGGACTTATTCCAGCGACTGTTAATGCAAATTCATATTTAAAGGTGTGGGTCTTTCTGATTTTCTAACCTCCATGAATGTAAACCTTGAAAAGACTAGGAACTGATCTTTGTTTCCTTATCCTTCTACAGACTTTCTTCAGATTATCTCCAGGATTTTGCTTCTCTGATGGATTGGCTTCATTAGCTCTTCTAAGGCAGGGAATGAAAGACAAATCCAGTCATGGGGTGTTTGATTGGAATGTCACTGGAGCGTCCATCTCTTACCTAGCTTTGGAGGTTAGAGTCTTCCCTTTCCTTCACCTTGTTTGTTCCTACTCTTTTGAAAACCTAATATATGGATCCATCTTTAAGTGTCAATGATTTCATTAGCTTTTATGTTTGGCAGAGTATATTCTACTTCCTTCTGACGCTTGGGCTTGAGCTCTTGCCTGTTCAAAAGATGATATCTTTTTCAGCTGAGGAGTGGTGGCAGAAATTAAAAGCTTTCAAGCAAGGTACTGGTTCTAGTTCTACAGAGCCACTTCTCAAGGATTTGAGTGGAGCCACTTCTGTTGATGTGGAGGATGACAAAGACGTGCAAGAGGAAAGAGACAGAGTAATTTCAGGTTTTACAGACAACACAATATTCTACTTACGGAACCTGAGGAAGGTATTGAAGCCTGCTCTCTAACACCCAAGCATTTACAGAGATTCTCCCCTCCCTTCTTTCTGAAGTGTACAATTTCAGGTCTACCCTGGTTGCAAACATCATGGCCCAAAAGTCGCAGTACAGTCTTTGACTTTTGCAGTCCAAGCAGGAGAATGTTTTGGCTTTTTAGGGACGAATGGAGCTGGGAAGACTACTACCTTGTCCATGTTATCTGGTATGTTGTGCTTCTTTGCTATTTGGAAACTATCAGTGGAGATGTTATCTTGAGGACTTTGAGACCGCTATATAAACAACTGCAGCTTCTAAACCTATAGCGTTGTACTGTTCTCACTTCTTTGGGTGAAACAGGCGAAGAAACCCCAACAAGTGGAACTGCCTTTGTCTTTGGTAAAGATATAGTAGCGAGTCCCAAAGCTATCCGTCAACATGTATGTCATTTGGCTGACTTCA
Organism: Iberis amara; assembly: GCA_900406375.1. NCBI lineage: Eukaryota > Viridiplantae > Streptophyta > Magnoliopsida > Brassicales > Brassicaceae > Iberis > Iberis amara. The sequence continues at coordinate 10,883 of OVAV01001735.1, forward strand.
CTAATCTCACTGAGTCTACAATGAACATCGAATGTTAAATTTTCTTTGTCTTTCATACTCAGATTGGCTACTGCCCCCAGTTTGATGCATTATTCGACTATTTAACTGTGAAGGAGCACCTTGAACTTTATGCAAGGATCAAAGGAGTGGTTGATCATAGAATTGATAATGTAAGTGGCATTTATTTGGAAGTCCCTAATTAGAGACTGTCTGATGTGAATTATCTAATAACAGGTGGTTATGGAAAAGTTAGTCGAGTTTGACTTGTTGAAACATTCTCATAAGCCATCCTTCACTCTTAGCGGCGGAAACAAGCGCAAACTATCTGTTGCTATTGCAATGATTGGAGATCCTCCCATAGTAATCCTTGATGAACCATCTACAGGTCACAACCAAATCTTTGTTTGACTTCCTCTCTGTTCTAAACTAGTTCTTTGCTACTTGTTAATTTTTTTTGGTCTCCCTTGCTAAATGTTTTTAGGTATGGACCCTGTTGCGAAAAGATTCATGTGGGATGTGATATCCCGCCTTTCGACAAGGAGTGGAAAGACAGCCGTCATTCTGACTACTCATAGCATGAATGAAGCTCAAGCGCTTTGCACTAGGATTGGGATCATGGTATCTTTCAATCTCATTTTGAACTCTCTAAGACGTTAATGAATCCACCTCATAGAACCATACCCATCAAATTACAGGTAGGAGGCCGACTAAGATGCATAGGTAGTCCACAACACTTAAAGACGCGCTTCGGAAACCATCTTGAGTTAGAGGTAATTTTGAGTTCAATGGTAGGAAGGATCATTTTTGAGAGCTTGTGGATAATGTTTGGCTGTCTTACAAATTAGGTCAAACCCAACGAAGTCAGCCATGTTGACTTGGAGAACTTTTGCCAAATGATTCAGCAGTGGCTGTTTAACGTTCCTTCACAGCCTAGAAGTTTGCTTGGTGACCTTGAAGTTTGTATCGGTGTCTCTGACTCTATTACTCCAGATACAGCTTCAGCATCAGAAATCAGTTTGTCACCAGAAATGATACAAAGCATTGGCAAGTATCTTGGTAATGAACAGAGGGTTAGTACTCTAGTACCTCCCAGGCCCGAAGAAGATGTTCAATTCGATGAACAGTTATCAGAACAGCTGTTTCGAGATGGTATAAGCATATATACATTTTAGAGTTTTCCTTGTTTGTTTCAAGACTGATAACACAAATATCTGATTTGTCCTTATGATGCTGAATAGGAGGTATTCCACTGCCAATATTTGCAGAGTGGTGGCTAACTAAAGAAAAGTTTTCAGCACTGGATTCTTTCATACATTCTTCGTTTCCAGGTGCAACATTCAAAAGCTGCAATGGATTGAGCGTAAAATACCAGGTAGAGTAAACACATAAGCCATTGCAACTTCTTTTTAGGCTCTGGGATTACTATTTAGTCTTGTGCTAAAATCTGTAAATGGATTCTGTTGTAGTTGCCATTTGGAGAAGGAGGATTGTCACTTGCAGATGCGTTTGGACACCTAGAAAGAAACCGGTAAAAGACATTCTCGGTTGTTATTTACTCTGTTTCTTCTTGATGATCTGCACAAATCAGTAATGATATTTGCTTTTTGCTATGGGCAGGGATCGGTTGGGAATAGCTGAATACAGCATAAGTCAATCCACACTTGAGACAATATTCAACCATTTTGCAGCTAACTCATAACCACTTGAACCATTTATATATCAAGGCTTGTCTAAACCAA
>OVAV01001736.1:0-12619 GCA_900406375.1 Iberis amara
GGTCAGCTGACCCCACCTATTTACTAATGCCTCCGCCAGTGGTCCTCAAGGTGATCACCATCACCATCTCTCACTTCTCACAATCTTATCCCATCCTTGCCGATTCTCGTTGTAAATTACTGCCCTTGTTAGCCAACTAGTTTCATGGCACAATCATTCCTTCTCTTCATGCTTTCTTTTTAGTGAGGTAAGTTATGAGCTACTTACTTGCACGACACACGACATCCTTAAGTCCGGTTGATTCATTTGGTGAATTTGTCAACTTAAAACTACTGAGATTGCCAAAGTTTTATCCAGATGATTTTAGTTTTGTGGACCGCAAGTCTCTTCTTTTTTGCGTCATCATTACAAATTAAAGATAACCTCCATAGGACGGGACTCGATCCCGGAGTGCTTGAGACACAATTCGTTGCTTTTGGCACTAGGCTACATGTGCTCAGCAGACCACAAGTCTCTTCATCATCATCCTTTATGTATCTTCTTTAGTTTAATTTTAGATTGTTTTTTTGTAAAAAAGTACTTTATAAAATAACTAGTGCTAAAACATGTGCGTTGCACGAACTAAATAAGAATATCAATTTTCATTTATAAGTAAACCTTAAATATAATAATTATTATATAATTTAATAAAATTGTGATATATTTGGATATTTTCCGTTAGAACTATAACTTATAATTTTTTTTCCAGTTATGCTCATAACTGTATTTGAGTATTTAGATTGAATTATTGAAATTAATAAAAAAAATTAATATACTTAAATTGGGGTTAACTTTAGTAGACCCCCAAACTTTGTACATCCAACTTATTTCCCCATGTACTTTGTAACTCATTAGTATCCCCCCCAAACTTCGACTGTAGCTTACAAGATCCCCTGAACTATTCAATCTCATCGTTTTCCCATCCCCAGCGATTAAGAACGAAAATTGCGATTAAAGATTTTAAAAAAGCGATTAAAAATTGTTTTTTCGATTAAATTTAAGCCAAAATCCTAATTTCATTTTAAACCAATCTCGGTTCAAATTAAAATTTAAGTCTTTATTTAATTTTTTTAAAGAAAAACGTGAAACATCTGCACCAGCCCTTTGTAGAATATTGATTAACACAATAGATTTCATTTCTCCAGTACCATATCCAATTGGAATAAGAACCTAACAAAGATTTTATCAAATTTCTTAAATCTTGAAACTTTAAAACTCTTAAGAAAGGTTAAAAATAAAAGAGAGACCTTTTTAGAAGTTGTTGAAGAATCTGGAGTTGTTTCAATACTTATAGAAGTGGAAGATCTAAGTTTTGAATTTCGAGACTTCTTTTTGGTTACTGGTGAAGAAGAAATCACAGTGATTGAAGAAAAACTCGGAGCAATAATCGTTGAGATACAAGCTATTAATATTATGAAGTTTTAGAGTTTGGTACAATGAGATCCAATAACTTGACACTGACATTTAGAGTTTGGTATGTTTCTTTGCAATTACATATTGTAAGAAGAACATATATCAATTCATATTCTCTCTAATTGAACAACCTTTCAAAAAACACTGGTAAGAGAATAGGGTTTTTGAGTGTATATGAGTCTGATGTTTAGCAATTGCATTATCAATGGAGCTTACCGAGAGAAAGTAGTCAAATTTTGATATTCAAATGGAATCTTCATAAAACTTCATAATATTAATGCTTGCAAAATCCGAATCAAAATCATAGTTAAAACTTCAAAATATTAATAGCTTGTATCTCAACGATTATTGCTCTGAGTTTTTCTTCAATCACTGTGATTTCTTCTTCACCAGTAACCATGATCTCTCTTTTATTTTTAACCTTTCTAAAGAGTTTCAAAGTTTCAAGCTTTAAGAAATGTGATAAAATCTTTGTTAGGTTCTTATTCCAATTGGATATGGTACTGAAGAAATAGAAGCTATTGTGTTAATCAATATTCTACAAAGAGCTAGTGCATATATTTCACGTTTTTCTTTAAAACAATTATATAAAGGCTTAAATTTTAATTTGAATCGGGATTGGTTTAAAATGAAATTAGGATTTCGGTTTAAAGTTAACCGAAAAAAACAATTTTTAATCGCTTTTTTGAAAGCTTGAATCGCAATTTTCGTTCTTAATCGCTGGGGGTGGGAAAACGATGAGATCGAATAGTTCAGGGGGTCTTGTAAGGAGCAGTCGAAGTTCGGGTGGGATACTAATGAGTTACAAAGTTCAGGNGTCTACTACAGTTAACCCAAAAATTTGTTATTATTTTTTGAGTTATTCTCAAAAATGCCATATTTTCTGGGGTATATTATAAAAATACAACACACTCCCAAATTGTACCAAATATATCCAAAAAAAAATTGTTAAAAAATACCACAAATTTAAAATAGCTTTAAATGTCAAATTTAAATTCTAAAACCCAAAACTAAACCCTAAATCCTAACTCCTTTAAAATTAAATGTGTTTGTGGTATTTTGGAAAAAAGTATTTTAATAATATTTTTTAAATAATTGGAAGTGTGTGATATTTTAAAATATAAACTTATTTTTGTGATTTTTATGACATTCCTCTTATTTTTTCCCGCATTTCACTATTATTTGTCATCCATATTTTTTGGAAAAAAATATATTTGGTTTCCCGTAAAACTTTTCTTTTTTATTATATGCTCTTCCAATCTTACCCAAAAATAAATATATAAATAGAAATAATATATAACAAAAAAATAAGCGAAATTTTTTTGTTAGGATAATCATCTTCATCTTCTTCACGAATTGTCGGAAGCCCATCAATTGCTTTAACCTTCTTCATCTTCATCTTAAGTTGTTCTGTCAAATCTTGATGCTCCCGAAAACTCTCGAATTTTTTTGAATCATTTTCTTCCTCTGAATCATAACCTCAATTTGAACTAGAACGAGTGATGTTTTTACGATTTTGCCCTTTCTCTAATTCCAGTGATGCTTTTCCGAAATCGGAGTCTGATTAAAACTCATTCCTGTTGCTTGTTGATGTCTGACTCGAATCAACAAAATCCGAATCCGTTTCCAAAAAATCTTCCTTAGTTAAAAATCTGATCTTCTCTTAATTTTCCAACCTCTCGCCGGAGGAAACAAAATAATTCTCTGTTTTTACTCTATTCTTTTCCTAAAAATCACCGTTTCTGGTTTCTTGATAACGGAACTGCGATTCTTCTCCGACGTCGTTTCGTACTTGTTCTTCGCCATGGAAATCTTTGTCGGAGAAGGAGAAGTCAAAAAGTTGTTTTCTTTCTACTTAGCGGTCTATAACCTTCTATGCTTAATCTCTCAAAAGCTTGCGTTTGAATAGAAGATTACAAGATACTTACAAATTTTTAAACGAATAAATCACGATTTTAGTCGCGCGGGGTACTAGAGGAACCTTTCGTATCTAAGAACACAAAAAAACCAGAACCATTCGAAACCACGTTTGATTTTAGATTTGAGAAGAAAGCTACATTATAATCCTTCATCTTCTTTGTATTATACGTAAAACACAAATCTTCATTTCAATCTTCTGATTTTCATTCCAATTGTTAAGCCATGTCGTCTCTATTGTACATTTGTACTCAATCTTATCCCATGACGACGAATCCAACTCTAGAATTACTGAAAAAAATAGTGTTTGTTTCTCACTTCTCTTCCAATTACCTTCACTTCTCTTCCAATTACCTTCACTTCTCTTCCTCCGTCCATAAAGGTCTCACTAAAGTTTTAGCTTCGACCCATATTACATTATCCCTAAAGACTCCGTTTTTATAATCACTAGATCCAATTTGAAATCTGATTCGGATTTTATCACCGGCTCTGAGACGTTTTCTGACATCTCTTAGTTTCAATCAATACACCGGTTAACTCTACAATGAGATCTATATAAAACCATTAAAAGATGCGTTTTGTGAAAAGATGTGTCTTTTCGGAAAAGTTGTGTATTTTAAGAAAAGATTCATTTTATTCTACCAAACGTCACATAAAATCCAGTTCCAAATTATATATTTTTGGTTTAATATGTATAATATTAAAAAGACACTTGTCGCTCAGATAATGAAGGAAACTCTTCTTTTTTATATATGTATAATACTAGTATTTAAGTATTAAATGAGAAGTAATATGTGATTTAGGTCTTTTTGGTACGCCTACAAAATTTATATAAATATTTTCCTTTTAATTATACATATTATTGCATATAAAATTTTGGTTTATTCTTTTTATTTTATTTTATTCTTTTTCCTTTTAATTGATTACAAAAATAATTATATTCTGTAACTTTCTTTTTTTGATATAGAAATTATGTATTAAAGATTACGACAATGAATGATACATAAAAAAAGAAACATTATATATATATTATCTTCCCTGTGTTTTATGTATAGTTATGTTGACCAAAATTAATGTAGCTTTTCCTTAATTTCGACAGACATTTTTTATTTATTTATAAATTATTCACATGAATGGATGAGTTGTATCTGTAGATGAAAGTGAGTAATATGAATCACTGTTGTGTTCTAAAATTGTGAATATGTGTGGTGATAATGTGTCATTGATGAATGTTGCATGATCATTTCTTTTATGTTATATTGCATGATTATTCACATGGCTCCATTTTTTTTTTGAATTGTTGGTTTTATAGATTGGTGAATATGTGTCATGAATCATGTATACGAGCCACTGCTCATGAATCTGTATCATGAGTGGCGCATACATTTGATAAACACATATTGTATGATGCGGACCTAATCTTTTTGGTAAATGTGCAAATTTTCGATGAAGAAATTAAATTGATAAATCAAACATAAATTAATTTTAGACATTGACATACATTATGAATGGATCAATGCACAATACAGACGATGCATAAAAAATATGAAGTGTGAATAGTTTATGTCTTACGTGAATGATATATGTAAACAGTGAATAAAATATTATGAATGGTAATTACACCTCAATGAATGGTGAATACAATTTGTGGGTGACAAATAAAGCTTGTGAATGATTAAAATTTGCATTGTTTGATATCCCAAAAATTATTGCAGGCAGTTTAGCATCAGGTAATTTGCCATTATTGTCCAGTTTTCACTTAAACCTATGAACGATATAAATAATTAGGCAAGAAAGACAAAATGTTTTAAAAACATGAAATCCGATTTGCAAACGACATAAACAAACATATGTTCTACCACAAAAAAGCACATAATTTATCCATAATTAGAAAAATATGACGTAATAAATATTTAAGCAACATTAACATACATGGTTTAAGTCACAAAAGAAGCACAACACATGATTTCTACAAATTAAAAAATATGACCATATGAAAATGTTTAAAACAACATACATAAACATGATTATCTACCAAAAACTGAAGCACAAAGAACTGGTTTGCATGTTAACAAAAATTTTAGAGTCTGAACCTCCAAATAAATGGCCATACAAACCCAACTAAACAAAGAGATGACTCAACAAAAAAAATCCCAAAATTTGTGTATTATTTATGAAGAAAAAAATTGGGATTGCGAGAATCGAAACAAGAAATGAATGAGATAACACTCGAACTCAACAAAACAGAAGATTATCCCCACGTGATGCTCAAAACCAATTGTTATTCCATAACAAATAATATGATATATGCAGATGTTCCAACTGGTTGTTAACCCCTGTCGCAGCAAACAAAGATCCCATGTCGTTTGAGACCTATTGGTTTTTTTTTTTGTCGCCGTTAATGAAAAACAGATAATTATCTTTAAATTCGTTTAGAGTTTTTTTCTTCTTTAATACGTTTTCTTCTTTTTGGAAAGATATAAATTAATTCAATTTTATTTATTTTATATATGAGGGTGTAATAATATTTTAATATAGGTAAAGTACTATATTATTGATATATTATTAATGAGTTTGTAATGCACTCATCCTACAAATTATAAAGTATTTAAGTACCCTATTAGCAAATATTTTTTTCTTAATTTTATTTTTTATACTTGTTATTACTGCTAGTGCCTTTTCTTATGTTGTAATTTTCCAGCTTGTTCAACACTGTCAAGAGATTCATCTATCAAATGAGTCACTTCAGTGGCTTCCGATTAAAGCCTTGAGATACTACATACAAACAAGTTCGATTCAAGTTTTTGTTCATAAGCTAAAATGTTAGTCTGGGTAGAAATTATATGCTTTGAGGCAATGCATTTGTAAGTTGGCTATTTGATAGTACCAAGATCCACCAGAACAAAAGAAGATGGACTTATTGGATATCTAAGCACATCGTTGTGGATGGTTAATCATAGAATCAAATTTATATATGTGAAGAGTTTCAAAATTTCATTTATCTTCTATCAAACTGTTTGACCTTGTAAATCATAAATGTTAAAATAATAATTTTATGAATGAGTAAAAGATTATACAAAGAGTTGCTTTAGTCGAGAATACTGAGATCGTAAGAAATAACAAGAGGTGATATTTCCTACTACATTCTCCCTCTATTTATACACCTCTCATTAATTTAAAGTTTGTTTTCATCTCTCATCTTTAAGCGGACTAACACCTCGTATCTCGAACGAATCCACTCCGCTGATATAGTAATCTCGATATGGACACGTGGAGGGTTGCGATTGGAAGTATTGAGAGTAGAGAATTTTGGCACGTGGCATTAGGAGATTGGTGTTTGGAAAAGTTGAAGGTGCTGGTAGTTTGTTACGAGTGTGTATAAGAAACAGGGGAATTGTACTGTTTGATTCATTCTAAAAATTGTTGTAAAATATTTCTCTCAAACTTTTTTCTGTAAACATTTGTCTCATTGTTTTGCTTAGAATCTATTCTTCATTCAGATTCTTCGCAGGTGAGATTCAGAGTTGGTGTTTTAAGAACATATACTCTATTTGTCTGTTTCTCTTAAGAAGTTGATTTTGATTTGTGTAATTCGTTTCATCAAAGGTATCAAAGCACCAAACGAACCTCGGACCAGGAAACTATGGTGGAAACAAGATCATAAAAGTCCAGGAACGATGGAGGAGCTAACGATTCTGAAGATGGATCATCGATACAGGAAATCAGACTCGGATTAGCATAATTGGGCGAGAAAGTAGACAAAAGTATCGCTGATATGTTCGAGGTGATTAAGATCATCACAGTAAATCAAACTAACGACAATAATGGCGGTGATTTACGTTTAGAGCATGGGAGACATGCGATAAACTACGATCAAAACCGTGGTTTGAGACAAAATGCTCAGTCTTATTATTCGGGCATTACGCGTTTGGGAACTCTAGATTTTCCCAGGTTTTGTGGTGATTAAGTACAAGAATGGATGTTCAAGGCGGAACAATTTTTCTTAATTGATCAAACGCCTGAAGAATTTAAGATTGGTACGGCTGCGATGCATTTTAATGGTATAGCGACAACTTGGCACTACGCAATTATGCAATCTGAAGAAATCTTGACCATTCCAAAAAATTGGCAGGAATATTCAGCATTGTTGAAAGAAAGATTTGAAGAAGTTCTTGATGATCCAATTGCAGAACTCAAACACTTACAAGAGACATATGGTATTTTGGAATATCATGCTAAGTTTGAGCTCATCCGGACCATAATCAAAATGTCTGAGAGTTATCTGGTGAGTGCGTATCTTGCAGGATTGAGAATGGACACACAAATGCATATTCGAATGTTTCAACCTCAATCAATTAAACAGTGTCTTCTCCTTGGCAAGTTATATGAGCAAGCACACCCAAGGCAAGTGAACTCTGGTCAGACTTTTATCAACAAGGTAAACAACCATGTTGGGTTACAGAAAGGGTTGATTCCTTTTAAGAAAGACAACTACAACATGAATCGGAAACCAAGGGAGTTTGGATTTCAACCCAGGAAATTTTTGACCACAGAACAGATGAATGAAAAGAGATCCAAAGGCCAATGCTTTTATTGTGAAGAAAAATACACTCCTGAACATGCTTTGACACACAAAAAGTCACAATTGTATATGATGGATGGTAATGAAGAAATGGGAGATGACAGTGAAGAAGATGGTAGAATTGTTGAAGAAGAAGTTGAGGAAAGAGCTTAAATTTCTTTAAATGCTTTAGCTGGTATATCAGGCTATAGGACCATGAGGGCGAAAGGAAGGTGTGGCAAGAGAACTTTGTTCATCCTAATTGACTCTTGTTCAACTCACAACTTCATTGATAAGCAAGTGGCAGAAAGGCTAGGCTGTCTAATGAATTCTGCAGGAATGGCTAAAGTGGCAGTGGCTGATGGTACTAAGAGAGGGATTAATGCCAGAATTGACAAGTTTGCTTGGTCATTTCAAAATGTTAAGTTTGAAGCCGATTTGATGGTTATACAATTAGGTGGGTGTGACATGGTTTTAGGCATTCGATGGCTGGAAACACTTGGTCCTATAACTTGGGATTTCAAGAGATTAGAGATGAAATTCCAAGTGGGTAACCAGAAAGTGATGTTACATGGAATGCAACAAGGATCTATAAGGAAGGTTAAGGCTTTAAGGCTTAACAAATTGAGAGAAGAGGATATACAATTATCCATGATCTGTGTTCATGAGAAGGCACAAGATGTAGTTTCAACCTTATCTACCATGGAACTGCAAATGTCTTCATCTGAAGGAGTCAGCAAAAATGCTATTCAGGGGTTATTGAGCAAATTTGCAGATATCTTTGAGGAACCTACAGAACTATCCCCTTTCAAAGAAAATCATAACCACAAGATTCTATTACTTGAAGGATCTAATCCAATCAATCAGAGACCATACCGTTATGCCATCCAACAGAAGAACGAGATTGACAAAATGGTTCAAGATTTACTCAAGAATGGAACAATTCAAGAAAGTTTAAGTTCATATGCATCTCCAGTAGTCCTTGTTAAAAAAGAAAAGATGGCTCTTGGAGATGATGTGTTGATTACAGAGGTTTGAACGTAATGACTGTCAAGGACAGGTTTCCTATACCATTGATTGAAGACCTGATGGATGAACTTGGTGGTTCTGTCATATACTCANAAAAGATGGCTCTTGGAGATGATGTGTTGATTACAGAGGTTTGAATGTAATGACTGTCAAGGACAGGTTTCCTATACCATTGATTGAAGACCTGATGGATGAACTTGGTGGTTCTGTCATATACTCAAAGATGGATCTAAGAGCAGGATATCATCAGGTTAGAATGAATCCATATGATATTCATAAGACTGCCTTTAAAACACACAGTGACCATTATGAGTATGTAGTAATGCCCTTTGGGTTGACTAATGCCCCTGCAACATTTCAGAGTCTTATGAATACTGTTTTCAGAGATGTTTTGAGGAAGTTTGTGTTGATATTCTTTGATGATATTTTAATATATAGCACTTCTGAAGCATTATATCTGCAGCATTTACAAACAGTGTTTAAATTGATGAGGAGTAACAAATTATATGCTAAGGAAAGTAAATGTGCTTTTGCAACTACCAGAGTTGAGTACTTAGGACATTTTATTGAAGCTAAAGGCATTTCTACAGATCCAGCTAAAGTGAAAGCAGTGGTAGACTGGGAAGTACCAAAGAATTTAAAACAATTAAGAGGATTTCTTGGTTTAGCAGGATATTATCGAAGGTTTGTCAAGAATTTTGGCACTATTGCAAGGCCTCTCACTGCTTTGACAAAGAAGGATGCCTTTGAATGGAATGTAGAGGCTCAAGAAGCTTTTGATGCCTTAAAAAGAAGTCTGTGTGAAGCTCCAGTATTGGCCTTACCTGTGTTTGGCAGACCATTTGTAGTGGAGACAGATGCATGTAGACACGGCATTGGGGCAGTTCTAATGCAAGATGGTCACCCCTTAGCTTATATCAGCAGGCATCTCAAAGGGAAACAATTGCATATGTCCATATATGAAAAAGAATTGCTTGTTGTGGTGTTTGCAGTTCAGAATTGGAGACATTATCTGTTACTAGATCATTTTGTGATCAAAACTGACCAAAGAAGCTTGAAGTACTTGTTAGAACAGAGACTTAACACACCAATTCAACAATAATGGTTACCTAAATTGTTGGAGTTTGATTATGAAATTCAATACAAGAAAGGGCAAGAAAATGTTGTAGTTGATGCTCTTTCAAGGATGGATGGTGCAGAGATCTTACACATGGCTTTATCTGTTCTAGAGTGTGATCTAATGAAGAAATTCAGGAAAGTTACTATACTGATTCAGTGTGTAAAACAGTAATTGATCAATTGACGATTACACCAAATAGCAAGAAACATTATACATGGGTGAATGATATACTCAGACGCAAAAGCAAGATTGTTATTCCTGCAAGTCAGTCACTTAGAGACAAAATTTTGGAGTGGCTCCATGCATCTTCAAGTGGTGGTCACAGTGGCAGAGATGCTACACATCAAAGAGTCAAAAGCCTGTTTTATTGGAAGGAAATGTCCAAGGATATTCAGTCTTATATTAGACATTGCAGAGTCTGCCAAGAATGTAAGTATGAGGTTGTGGCTTCTCCTGGTTTGCTCCAGCCCTTACCCATACCAGAGACCATTTAGAGTGACATAGCCATGGACTTCATTGAAGGGCTTCCTGTCTCATTTGGAAAATCTGTCATACTGGTGGTAGTAGATAGATTGTCAAAGGCTGCTCATTTTATGGCATTGTCCCATCCTTATACTGATGTTTTTATAGCTCAGTCTTTCTTAGACAATATCTTTAAGCTCCATGGGTTACCTCAATCAATTGTAAGTGATAGGGACACCATTTTTCAGAGTGAATTTTGGAAGGAGCTGTTCACATTACAAGGTGTATCTCTTAATCTCTCAAGTGCTTACCATCCTCAGAGTGATGGCCAATATGTAGTTGTGAATCGCTGTCTTGAAACATACCTGAGGTGTATGTGCTGTGAAAGGCCCCATTTGTGGAGCAAATGGTTACCACTGGCAGAGTATTCGTACAATACCACATTCCAAACAGCTATTCAAATGTCACCTTATGAGGCTGTTTACGGTCAACTACCTCCTCAACATTTACCATACTTGCCTGGGGAAATAAAGGTGGCTGTTGTAGCCAGGAACTTGCAGGAACGAGAGAACATGTTGCTGGTCTTGAAATTCCACCTTTTATGTGCTCAACATAGAATGAAACAAGCAGCGGACTTACACAGAACAGAGAGGGAGTTTCAAATTGGATATTATGTGTTTGTGAAGTTACAGCCTTACCGTCAAAATTCTGTGGTAATGCGGCAAAATCAGAAGCTTTCTCCAAAGTATTATGGCCCTTACAAGATCTTGGATAAGTGTGAGAAGGTTGCTTACAAATTGGAGTTGCCAACTCACTCTCAAGTTCATCCAGTGTTCCATGTTTCTCAATTGAAACGAGTAGTAGGCAATGTCCTGTCTTCTTCACGACTGCCTTCCATTGTTTCAGATGTTTTGGAGCATGAACCATAGTATATTTTGCAGAGGAAGATGGTTAATAGACAGGTTCGTGCAGCAACAATGGTGTTAGTAAAATGGACTAATCAATCTGAGGAAGAAGCCACCTGGGAATTGTTATTTGAGATGGAGAGAAGGTTTCCTCACCTGAACTTTGTGGACAAGGTTCTTTGAAGAAGGGAGATTTGATATAGTAATCTCGATATGGACACGTGGAGGGTTGCGATTGGAAGTATTGAGAGTAGAGGATTGTGGCACGTGGCATTAGGAGATTGGTGTTTGGCAAAGGTTAAGGTGCTGGTAGTTTGTTACGAGTGTGTATAAGAAACAGGGGAATTGTACTGTTTGATTCATTCTGAAAATTGTTGTAAAAGATTTCTCTCAAAATTTGATCTGTAAACATTTGTCTCATTGTTTTGCTTAGAATCTATTCTTCATTCAGATTCTTCGCAAGTAAGATTCAGAGTTGGTGTTTTAAGAACATATACTCTGTTTGTTCTGTTTCTCTTAAGAAGTTGATTTTGATTTGTGTAATTCGCTTCATCATCTGCACACGTAGTGATCTTGCTGTGTTAAACATTGTCTTCCGCTCAGCTTATGAAGTGCTTTGTTCGTAATCAGCGTTATTTCCGAACTACTTAATCTAGGGCCTGTCTATTGTTAGAAAAATACTCTAATCCAAATCTATTATATAATTAGGGAGTACTCTCTCCATCTAATGCATTCACATCATCAAAAACCATATTAATGATGAATTAATGAGATATTCAAAAACAATTCTTCATTTATTATTTTCTAATAAAAAAATCATAAATCTTGAAAATTTATAAGTCATAAATAGATTTTAAATACAAAACAAAATAATTATAAAAATAAAATAAAAACTATTGAAAAAATCCAAGAGAACAACGACATGGGAAATACAAGAAAACTTTTAACATGATTTAGTATAAAAAACTAACAATTTTAAATACACATATATAAACATATTTTTTGTATTTTCTACATCATCAACAAAAAATTTACATCAAAAAAATATATAATATCTTAATTAATTCATTGTCCTTAACATCTTTATACAACAAAATTTGAATTTATAAATTTTTTTTTTGAAATACATGAATATTTGTTCACATCATCAAAAGAAATTTACAGTGAAACAAAATATAATAACTTAATTAAATCATTGTACTTAACAATTATACACGATAATATCAAAATATA
>OVAV01001738.1:0-12615 GCA_900406375.1 Iberis amara
AAAACTCCAAAACATCCTCCTTTCAAGAACGGAGGGAGTATGTCATTTTAACATTTTAACGAAAGAGTCCACGCGTAGCGCGGATACCAACCCTAGTATATTTTAATATTTTCAAACCGAAAAATCAAATTGAAAACAAAAAAACTGAGTAACGAACCAAACCAAAATATATTTGGTCAGTTCAGTAAATAAAATAAATTAACAATTAAACCAAAAATCAAATAAACCAAAGCGAGAAAAACTGAATGCCCGCCCGTGTAATTTACAATTTACAGAGAGCCGACAAAAAAATACTGAAGTGACGAAGAAATTCACGATTTCACCAATTTAATGTCAAGATATAGATCCATAATTTGACAATAATGCCGAAGAAAAGGCCGGTTGGTATTATAATTGTTCTATTATTAGTTAAATACTTTTTTTAGTTTTATTCATATTGGTTATAATTTGATTTAATATCTGTGGTGTAAATTAGAGAACCTTCTTCAAAGTGTTTCTCATATAGCGGTGAGAGGTATGAAGAACAAAACCACAGGTTTTTGTTTTGTCTCTACCCAGCACAGATAAAATATCTTCTTCTTTTTTTCCTTTTAAAGGGGAAAAAAACAGATCACGATTCTTGGGTACAGATCTGAGATACTTTTAAACCTGGAGCTAAGTTTTGTTTCGGTGTGAACAACTCAGATTAATCTAAACGCTCTGGATAAAGGTACCTTCTTCTTCTCTCACTCTTTTTTTGTGTGTTTTATTACAATTTTTTTTTTATAGTTTGCTCATACAAGAACATAAGTTTTGTTGAGTTTGTTCTGTGTTTGAGATTCTATATCTACCTTTCAATATCTTTCTATATCTACCTCAAGTTTAGATCTCTCTTTAGATCTCTAACTTTTTAAAATTACTGATGTTATATCCACACAGAATAAATTTATAGAACTAGAACTCCACAAATTTTTTAAACAAGGATTTCTAATCAAATTTAACATAAAATCATGTTTTAATTCGCCAAGGTCTAAATTAGACTGATATTAAATACTAAACCTATAAAAAAAATAAAACATATCAGGATCTATTCTGAAAAAAAAAGAGTTCAACGAAAGCTAAAAATCTGGGTTTAAGGATTTCAAAATCAAAGTTGAAAATTGATAGCGTAGATTCGTTTGGGGGAATCAGATTTAAGGGTTAGTTAAACTCAATTTTCAATATTGATTTTGAAATCTATTTAAGAGTTAGTTAAAGTTCAATTCTTTCTCACCAAATGAACCCTGATATTGGTTTAGGTTAAAGCTTGACTAATTGAAACATGATTTTGTGTTAATTTGAACAGAAATAGCAATTTTTATAGCTTTAAAATTTTATCATGTGTGAATTTATTTATGTAATTTTGAAATATGGGAGATTTCGAAAAAATCATAAACTTTAGCTATAATGTTTCCTTCTATTGCAGGGACCATAGATGAGACAATGAGATCCTTACGCAAATCAAAACCTAAACTTTTATTTCTAACCCTTGTTGTAATCATTTCAACATGTTTGTTTTGTATCCTCACAAATTTACAAACCATTTCATATATTTTCCGTCCTCTTTGGGATAAACCGCCACCACCTTTTAAACGCATACCACATTACTATGCAGAAAATGTGTCCATGGCTCATCTCTGTAAGCTACATGGTTGGACACCACGGTCCGAACCAAGGCAAGTCTTTGATGCTATCATTTTCAGCAATGAGCTTGACCTCCTTGAACTCAGATGGCGAGAATTGGATCCTTATGTGTCAAAGTTTGTGATCTTGGAATCAAACACTACA
Source organism: Iberis amara (assembly GCA_900406375.1). NCBI lineage: Eukaryota > Viridiplantae > Streptophyta > Magnoliopsida > Brassicales > Brassicaceae > Iberis > Iberis amara. The sequence continues at coordinate 1,807 of OVAV01001738.1, forward strand.
TTTACAGGAATTCCAAAGCCTCTTTTCTTTGATTTAAACCGCGAGAGATTTGCTTTCGCAGATAGTAAAGTAGTTCATGGAGTGTTTCCAGGGAAAAAAGAGAGACAACACGAGGACCCTTTCTTGCAAGAACGGAAACAGCGGGTTGCGATGAACTGGTTACTCCGAGAATCTGGTGTCTCGGATGGAGATGCGGTTATAATGTCAGATGCTGATGAGATTCCGAGTCCTCACACTGTGAAATTTCTTCAATGGTGCGATGGGATACCTAATGTAATGCATCTAGAGTTGAGGGATTACAGGTACTCTTTCGAATTCCCAGTCGATTACAGTAGCTGGAGAGCATCAATTCATATATACAACAAGAAATGGACTCAATACCGTCATTCTCGACAAACCGATCTGATATTATCTGATGCGGGTTGGCATTGTAGCTTCTGTTTCAGATGTCTAAGTGAATTTGTTTTCAAGATGAAAGGTTATAGTCATGCCGATAGAGTCCGGCGTAAGGAGTTTTTGGATTATACAAGGATACAAAAGCTTATATGTAAAGGATATGATCTCTTTGATATGCTTCCTGAAGAATATAGCTTCAAAGAGTTGATTAGCAAAATTGGACCTATACCGCCTTCTGCATCTGCTGTACATTTACCAGCGTTTTTGATTCGCAACGCTGCTCGCTTTCGGTTTCTTCTCCCGGGAGGCTGTCTCCGAGAATCTTAGCTGTGTGAAGTTCATGTACAGAATAGGGAAGCAAAATAGTTTCTAGTAAAAAAATGAGTTTTGGTTTTACACCAACTTTACCTGAAACAACAGATAGACAATGAATGTAGGTTGTTACGTAATCATTTTTTGTTTTCTTACAAAATCTTTGGTGCATTACAAAACATCTTGATCGTTAGTCCCAATTTTGTATCGTATCTGTTTAACCAAAAGACAAACATCTGGTTTAAAGGAACTCCATAAAGTTAACAGAGGTTTAAAGAGATTTATCATATACTAAAAGTGAGGGTTAAAAGAGTAGTAGATACATTTTTTTTTTTTTAATTAGTAATAAGTTAGTTTACATTATACAATTTGCTAAATAAGTAATTTTGCTTTTAATTTAGAAAACAAATAATTTATTGATATAAACAATTTATTATCCACACAAACGATTCATTAGTGTTTACGATACATTACATAACTATTTTAGTCATAACTATTTTAGTCACTATTCGGGAAACAAAAAAAAATATAAATACAAAAAATTTACAAAGTAACTTTAAAAAAAATTTATAAAGTATATATTAGCCAATTATTTCTTTAAGAAAGAGAAATGCTTTAAAGACCACTAAAATAAATTTGGTTCTAAAAGTAGTTTCCTTCAGTTTTTCTGTTTAAGTACTACAAACATTACATATAATTTTATAATTTTAAGAGTTTATAATTAAAAATTTTGAATTTGAATTTATTCATTTAGATTTTGGTATTTATTTTTTGGATTTAAAATTTAACTTTGAGAATTTTAACTTTAAATTTAGTTTTGTATAAACATAAATACGCACAAAAAAAGAGATAAACATAAATTATAGCCGATAACATAAGAACACAATAATTCATTTATCATCAATTGGTTAGGTCCACTGACAATGGATAAACTTTATTGATGAGGCTAGTTTTCAGAATAGTTTTATACTAAAGATTCGGGTTTGAAAACAAGAGTTTACCCTTGTCCCAATACCTTAGACTTGTGGGCTTCACATATTTAAACTCAAATAATATTACTAAGTGCAAGAGCATGGAGCCCATTACAAATTCAAGTCATATTTTAACAAATATCTACTTTAGCTTGAATCCCCAACATAAATTAGCTGTACTAGAATGCACTATCATAGTACTAAATATACAAAATGTATTAGATGTACCAAACTCTTTCTTTTTTCTCAGATGCCCATAAGGCTAGATAATCTTTCTTATGGAGCCTGATGTCTTTTCAGAGGCGTGATGTCTTTTCAAGGACGTGATGCTCCTTCTGGAGTCTGATGCCTCTTCAAAGACATGATATCCTTTCGCAAACCTGATGCTCCTTATCAACAAATAATTTCCTTCCTAAATAACAGACTCAATAGACTATCTTTTTAAATAGAACCTACATCTTGATCTGCCAGAGACTAAAAGTATTTGTCTGATAAACTTGTCGATCTTCACATTCATATCAAACATCTCTTCACCAAATCACAAATTATGATGCTCTGATACCAAATAATTCTGATGCTCTGATATCCGATGCTCTTATACCAAATAATTGCTCTAGTACTAGTGTCTATTTGAATTGTTTATTGCCCTTTGATCTTTCTCCAATCATGGATCGAAACATTACAATGGCTTAACGTGTGATCTCCCGTTGTCAGATTGTTAAACAAAGGTTTGTATTATTGCTAGATTTTAGTTCTTTATTAATGCTTATTGCTTAGTTTTAGGCTTAAAATCATATCTCTCATATTGTTCAAGATTAATTAAGATTCTATATAGTCTGTTGTGTGACACATTTTTTCTATGTGAATTCAGTGCCTTATATGTTACATCGATAATACCATGTATGTGTGGTAGTGTCGTTTACCGTTTAACACTTTAAGCACATTAAAGTTTTGGCGCCGTTATTAGGAAAATGCATTCGAATAAGTTTTGGAAATCTACTAAGACTGAGACCCTTTTTATTTTATTTTTTTGGATTCTAATTCCTTTTAAGCTTTCTTAGTTTTGTAGGATGTTAACTTTGAATCCTTATTTGAAAGGATGCTAACTAGAATCTTATGTACTCGAACTATCTCACTTATGTAGCTTATCGCAATCTCCTCTACTCCATCTATCTTTTTGATTGCTATGACGTGTGTGGACTTGGTTACTCTATTCACCATTACCCACACTGCATCACCGTTTGACATTTTTCTTCCTAAGCTAGTCACGAAATCTATCATCACATGATCAAACTTCTATTTTCGAATGGGTAGGTTTTGCAAGAGTCCACTTGGTACCTAGTATTCAACCATGACTAGCTGACATGTATGAATTTTTGACACTCATTCACCCATATTCCGCTTCATCCCAACCTAATGATAATACTTCTTTCGATCCCAATACATCTTGTTCATCTCTGAATGGATTGGTAACTTTGAACTATGTGCTTATTTAAGGATTTCTTCCTTCAACTTCTTATTGTTCGACACACAAACCCGATCATTTACCGTAATCATTCATTGTTCGGTTTTGTACTTACCTTATTCATTTTGGAAAACTTTCTTTATATTCCCATCCTCGCCTGGAGCAATAAAAATTCTTGTAAGAAATCTGCTTGATCTGTTTTTACTCAATTCTAAAGGCTATGAATCCCTCAGAAGTGTATTTAAATGAAATATTTTAATAATACGGACCACTACTTCGAATTCCCTTAGTGCATCTACATCCAAACTCCTTCGACGTAATGCATTAACGACTAAATTTTCCTTTCTTGAATGATATGCAATATTCTAGTCGTGGTCGGCCACAAATTACACCCATGTCCTTTTTCTTATATTTATTTTGGGTAAAGTGAAAATATACTCGAATTCATTTGATTTGCGAAGTAGGTGCAATTATTCGCAAATATACATGAAGGAAATTATCGTACCCATTATTTTGAAATGGTAGCAGTGGTGCAAATATTTTCACTAAATTTTCCTTTCTTGAATGATATGTAATATTCAAATTGTAGTCGGCTACAAATCTCACTAAATCACATATGGACTAAGCGTTCCTCACAAGCCTGAGATATCTCCTTATTTCAATGGCATTTGGGCTTGGAAAATCTTGAATTGATCTATCTTTTCTATATCCACTAAGACTCTTTGATTTGAGCTTATATGGAATAAGAATTTGATGCTCCTTTTCTGAAAGTTGCACTTGCTAAGCTTAGCATAAAGCTTTTCTTCCCTCTACTTTTTCATCACAACCCTTGAATGACCTTGATGTACTTCTTGGTATTTTAAATAAACGAGTATGTCATCTATGAAAATTACCCAAACTCATCTAAGTTATGCCAAAAATTCTCGTTCATCATCTTCATGAAGGATACTAGAGCATTGGCTAACTAGAAAGTCATGGCCATAACCTTGTAATGGCCATACCTTGTGCGAAAGCCGTTTTTGCACATTTGTTAGGTCTATTAGGATTTCAGGATATACCAAAGCCAAGTCTATCTTCGAGAACCAAGTGACTCCCTTGAGTTAGTCCAAAAACTTATATAACTTGGGAAATGGGTACTTGTTCTCTACAATGACCCTAATTAGTCCACGACAGTCTATGCACATCTTGAAGTTTTTGTCCTTTTTCTTCATGAATACGAAATGCGCTACCCAAGGTAAATTGCTCGGCCTTGTGAATCTTTAATCTAGTAGTTCGTCAAAATATTTCTTTAATTTGCACATCTTAGTTAGTGCTATCTCGTAAGGCGCCTTAAAGTATGGTGAAGTCCCTAGTTCGAACTATATTGTCAATGGATTAGACATGTTGGGTGGCAAACCCATTAGGATATTTAATTTACCTACCTTTACCAACTTTTGGCATGGTTATAGTGGCCAAGTAAGCTTTGTAGCTTTTTTCCCAACATTTACTCTACTTGGATATTGCTAAAATCACTAGACTGTCAAATGTTGGCCAAATCCCTTGAAACTCCAAAAATCTATTATCCTTTTCAAACCACATTAGACCTCGATGAATATCTAAAGTGAACTTTTATTTTGATAACCAGTCCATACCCAAGATCATTTTGTGCTTTTCAAACGAAATAATGATTAAGTTGGCCAGTAGGTCTACTTTCCTAAATTTCATTGAAATGTTATGGACTAAGCCTATTAAAAAATTATATGCCCAACACCTGCATTCACTATCCCAAATCCTTCCCTTGTTCCTTTTCAAACAACCCTTTCCCGATCATATTTTTTCCAAGAAAATATACGTGTCTCGAAAATCGAACAAGGTGTGTATTACAACACTTCTAATTTCTAAGTTTCTATGCGTTATACAATGCAATTCGCTTGTGCAGAATTTGAAAAAAATTGGCTTAACGACATACCAAGAATCGTACTGAAGTTAATGGCCTTGCTAACTTCCTTTGATAATTCATTTACCTGAACAACTTTGACTTGCTTTTTGGCTTTCAATAACTCTAATCCCTTTAGAGCCTTTCTTCTAGCCTACCTTTCTTGGTAGTTGCAACTTCAAACACTCTCTTCTAAATGCCTAGCTTCCCTACGATGGTAGCAATTCCTTGTTTCGTCACTAGTTTTTTTTGTCCTTGATCCATTTTTTGAAAATTTTTGATACCATGGTCCTTATTTCCACATTTTGCATATGCATCGACTGTAATGCCCCTCCCTTACTCTTATAAGTGGCCAAGAAGAGCAAGAACACTTGACCAAGACCCAAGGAAAGAAACCATGGCCAAGTTAAATGGAGAATAGCATGAGGGTCTTTTGTTTGGTCAGATGAAAGGAAATGTCGGCTACCAAAGAAGACTGGACCATGGTCCGGGATATGACAAAAAAATGAGTAAACCATTGTGTGCCCATTGTGAAAGAGCGGATGCAATTTTGGTTGGTATGAGAATAAATCAGAAACGGAAATACTGGTGGATAAAAAACTTAAGGGTACGCTGCAACGTAAGCAACTTAGTTATAACCTATTACAGGAGCATATTATGTATTAATTGATCAAGCCAAGTGGCTCTTATCACATGTGTTACTCTTCTAGGAAAATTTGGTGGCACTCCTTACCAACTCAAGCATCAAATGTCCTGCCTTATATACTTAAGCATTAGGTGTCTTCCCCTTAGCTTGGTAGGTGTCCATGGACCAAGCGTCGGCCCGTAAGGTTGGTTTAGCGTCCAAATGAGCCTAGTGTTGCGCGGCGGCATCACATGCCTAATTTATGGAAATGTGGCATGTGACTAAGCCAAATCTTCCCCTACAAATCCAACATCGAATTTACTCTCTTTAGACAAATCAAGACAAAACCACCTTTAATTTTAGAGAAAGCCCAAAGAAGATTAGAGCCTATCTTGAGTTTGCAATAGTCGTCATGATTGAGGTCATTATAAGTTATGTTTTTTTTTTTTTTTTTTTTTTTTTTTTTTTTTTTNTGCGATCAGAGCCTGCAAAACGAAGGTAGGTTAAGCGGTGCTTAGTTAGTAATGATTTTCTGCAATGTTACATTTACATGGTTATTATGCTAGTTTGGTTGCTTAATTATTATGCTTTTATAGTCCTTTATTGTTTTTTGATTGGTTGATTTAATGTTTGATTAAATTAAGCATGTTGTACATTATGATAGATATCATGTTAGGTAGTGCGTTGGTTAATGATTATGCACAATAGGTATTGCATTGGTTATGAGTTATTCATATGGTAGAGATGCAAGTTTGATATTGCATTGGTTTTTGCATACATATAGTATATTTGTTGTGGTAGTGATGCATGAAAGGGATAGTGATACACATTGTTACGAATATTGGTTATGCATGTGTTGTTGTGTATGAACGTCTAATATTGTAATGAGGAATCAAGTATGTAAGTGTTAGGCCCTCAAGATCTAGTTAGTGAACTTGCAAGAGATTGCACTATGATTTGGTTAGTAGGGTGTAATGTGTCTATTTCATAACCGAATGTGGCAGCTGATGGCTTATCTTATGTTGCTCGGTACAAGTAGCTAATGTTCAAATCTTGTATAAAGGTGCAGTGGTTGCGCCATAGAGGAGATACTTGGGATCTGATAAACATGTACCTGCTCTGACCTATGTGGTAGAGATATGGCTGGGTGTGCCGTGTGTAAGATGGCTAAGAGTAAAGTACAGCCTTACGGTTTGTATACTCCTCTGCCTATTCCTTCTCAACCTTGGACTGAAATCTCTATGAATTTTGTGATTGGCTTACCTCGAACCAGTAATGGTAGAGATTCGATATTTGTAGTTGTTGACAGGTTCAGCAAAATGGCTCACGTTATAGCTAGCCACAAGACAAATGATGCCCTGAGTGTAGCCAACTTGTTCTCCAGAGAAGTAGTAAGATTGCACAGAATGCCTCAAGTCATTGTTTTTGACTGAGGAACCAAGTTCCTGAGTCATTTTTGGCATACAATATGGGCCAAGCTAGGAACCAAGCTTTCTTTCTCGACGACTTATCATCCTCAGATGGATGGGTAAACCGAAGTGGTAAACCGGTCTTTGTCCACTCTCTTACGCGCCATGGTGAGAAGTAATCTCAAGTTACGGGAAGAGTGTCTCCCACATATTGAGTTCGCATATAACTATGCTAAGCATTCCTCAACTTTATTTTGTCCTTTTGAAATCGTGTATGGGTTTAATCCTCAGTCACCTTTAGCCAAGGACAATATAGAGACGAAGACCAAGTTGTATGAGAAACATGCCAACAAGGGCCGCAAAGAGATGGTCTTTGAAGTAGGAGATCTTGTTTGGATACATCTAAGAAAAGATCGTTTTCCCGAGGAGAAGAAGTCCAAGCTGATGCCACGAGTAGATGGACCTTTTGAAGTTGTCCAACGCATCAACAACAACGCCTACCGCCTTGACTTAAAAGGGAAGTATCAAACCTCAAGTTCATTCAATGTTTCTGACTTGATCCCTTATGTTGCAGATACAGATTTGAGGATAAATCCTCTTCAAGAGGCGAAGGGTGATATGATCATGGTGATCAAATGCTACACGAGTACGACCAGTAATATCCCTATAGAAAGAGCCATTGAGTTGATGCAAAGGAAGTTTTAACGCCTTGAGCTTAAGATGCAAAAGTCGAAGGGCTCCACGCGAGTGGTAGATTGGTGAACTAGAGCTCCAGTGTTTTGTAGTAACCTGAAAGAAAGCGGGGTGATCAATGAGGAAGTTTTTAAACTTAAAAGGCATACGAGAGATAAAGAGAGCGGAGGAGAAATGAATGACGCATCGAGCATGATCAGATACTCCATTAGCTTTGAAAACATCGTAAGATCGAGAGAATACTCCATTAGCTTTGAAGACAACGTAAGATCGAGAGAAGGTAGCGATCTAGTAATCATTGACTAATCCCCTATCAAGCTTTTTGCCGATTGGCCCCTGATCACGATGGTTCCACCATGTAAATTTAGATCCTGCATAAGCAAGGTTAGCAAGATCGGTATCATAAACGAAATCCTAAAATTGTAACATTTCTGTTATATTAGAGCGTGAGTGACTATTAAAACGCTCGGTGGTTAACAAAATCTCATTGAAATCGCCCATAATGAACCAAGGGATAAGCAAGACTCCGTAGAGTCTGCGGCTTTCACGGAGAGCATGCCAGAGATGCATACATTCAGCTTGAAAATTAGATGCATAAACGCAAGAGATTAAAATGATTTCACCCAAAACTAAAGTGACAAGAACAGTAATGAGTTGTGAGGTGGAGAGGAGCTCCGTAACAACAACACCCTCTATCCAGCAAACCCAAATGCGTCCCAATCTATGAGCTGAATAGTTATGAGTAGCACTCCAGCTAGGAAGCGCGACCTGCAAAATACGATAAAAATTATTCGATTGAACCCGTGTTTCCAAGAGGCAACCGAATTGCGGTTTAGTAGCTTGAATCCAATGCTTGAAATTATTATGCTTTCGAGACTGATTAAAGCCTCGATTATTCCATGCAAACAACATAATAATCATTGTCTCCGTGAGGAGACGATGTTAGATTTTTTAGATGCGCCTTGTTTCTGATTTTTGCGGTGAATAGAAGATTGGTCGGATGTGCCATGTTTCTGATTTTGCTTAGTGCGAGTGCGATATCGTGAGGCAGCGTGTTATGCATCTTTAAGGGGCTGAGAATCAGAGTGTGCGAGTTGTCCCTCCTCTTTATTATCATTGGTCTCCTCTGTGTTGTCTACCAAAACAAAGAACCGAGAAGGCGAGAAAGATGCAGGCTTGGATAGTTGATCGGCAGACTTCTTGGACAGAGAGATGGAGGTACCACATCCCACGCGAACCACTGTAGACCAGACTGGATCACTCGGAGCAGAACTGAAAAATTGGGAATTGAAGCAGAAGAGGGTGCACTATCGTCAATCACCAGGGCAGAGCCGGAGCAGTTGTTTGAACTAGTCTGCGCATGACAATCTGCTGTCTCAAATGCAGGCTCATTGAGATAGATAGTCTATAATTTGGATGGATTGGTTGTTGGAGGGATGGTTGAAGTTGAGTCATTAGCGAGAGGAGGTAGTTGGGACTCCGGCGCTGAAGTCACTACCATGGTCACAGGACCTACATGATTAACAACCGAGACGTTAGTAGTATCATTTGCCAAAACATAGAAATTTGTTATGTCATTAGACAAAGATGCAGTTTGTATAATAGCCGAAGTTTGAATGGCAGGTGGTTGCTGAGCGGAATCTGCTGTAGACTCCATGTAATCTTGCAGTTTATGTCCCCATCTCCGACAAGCTGAGCACTTTGGCGGGAACCTCTTCACCCGAGAGCTGGATTTTCTCAATTAATTCTTTGTCGAGGTTAAGAATAACCATGGCTCATGCTACGTCTAAACGTAAAAACTTCTTCATTCTAGGATGTAAGCGTTGGAAATCATGAACGTTTTGAAAATCAACCCAAAGTGACATTGTGGCTAAATCTGTTTTTTTTTTCTGAGCATTGGAGGGACTCCACTCTTGCACAACCAACAAGATATCAGAGATATGACATTTTTTATTTTGGAAAATGCTATGACGCAACTCCGAGGAGTCAATACAAAATAGCACAGTGTCGTCATTGATGAACTGAACGTCGATTTTTGTTGCCTTTCCATCATGATTCCATATTCTATTAACTGTGGCATGGACTTTTCCAATGTATGGTGCTTCACCAATGAAGTACCCCACCAAGAAATTATACCACAAAGGTTTCGTATCATTAAGCAAATGCTTCGGTACAATTACAACAGCAACACCATTTTTGTAGATGAAGGAAGGTCGTAGTGGACAGTTGCGCAAATCAAAAGCATTAACAACTTGGTTCCACAGAGTCTTTGAAGAAGATGAGTCATCGAGAGGAGAGGAGGGGGAGGACACCATCGCAGTCGGCACCAGCGAAGCCCCAAGGAGAAGCCTTTGCGAAGAAGCTAAGAAAGAAAAGTGTGGAAATCCTAAATGGCTTAACATAATCCTTTATATAATAATATATTACCAAAAGAAAATGTGTTTTCCTTTTTTTATTTATATAAAAACGGTATTATAGATCTTATATGCGCTTTTACATCTTTGATATCGAAACGTAAAATTTAAATTTTCTTTTAAGTAGACTTGGACTAGAGTTTCTCTCTACTGAAAATACCACAATGCCATAAATTCATTCATAATAACTAATGGATGATCTTGAGGTCAAAAGTTTGAGTTTCTCTCAGTTTAATTTATTTACATATTCATTGTTTACCAAAAAGCTTTTGGTTTTGTATTTTTGAAAGAAAGGAACTCGAACCAAGTTTTCTTGGGAGTTGCCTTGAAATGTTACGTCTGGAGAATAGTGATGTACAAGCCTAAGACTCATATCTGTTATTGTAAAAGAATAATTTGTGAACTTGATTATTAAAAAAAATTATCTAATTATTTTTATATAGAGTTAAAATCTTACTTTTTCATCTTTATAATTTTGCAAGTATATCTCCAAGATTCAAATTTAGAAAAAATATTTTCAATTTTGAAAAAACCAAATAAATTTCAAACTTTTATGAAAATGTCATCTATGAAAGAAGAAGATTAAAACATGAAAGATTGAAACTTTTA
>OVAV01001740.1:0-12601 GCA_900406375.1 Iberis amara
CTTGATAAGTTGAATAAACCACAACCAATTATCTGCATTCTTTGATTGTACCAAAGCCCATGCAATGGGATAAATTTGGTTGTTCGCATCATGTCCTATAGCTGTCAACAAAACCCCTTTCACAGCCACCTTCAAGAATGTGCAATCCAACCCTATGATAGGCCTACATGAACCTGCCTAACAGCTCCTAAGATTTTCGAAACAAACATAAAACCTGTTAAATACATCTTCACCAGCAGAATTAGGTATTGTCTCTACAATGGCTGTTGATCCGGGGTTTGATCTCTGCTACATATCCATGTAAATTAGCAAATTGTTCCTTGTATTCATCTTCCAGCCACTTTAAAGCTAATGTTCTTCCCCTTTGACATTGGTTTCTGCTACTAATTATCTTCCAATGATCCTTGATGTATTGCTGCATCTTCTCAGGCATAAAATCAAAATCATGCCTTAACTTATCCATAAACAACCTTCCAATTAATGGACTTTTCAGCATCTTATACTTCCCATTTGGAGTACATGTATGCCACTCATATGTGCTCTTCACCAACCATAGTTGCTTCGGCTCATCAAATGAGCAATATACCCGCCACTGAAATTTACCTCCCATGCCACACTTAAAACTCAGTTTGTTCTTTTCCCACCTACTTTGAACAATGTTCTTACCTTTCGTAATTGCATACTGGAAGAACAACTTCCTTGAACTCTAATCCCGACATAAAAGCAGAACCTAAACCAAGCTTCTTAGTCTTGATTTTGTTCCGCCTCCTTTTCTCTTTCAAATCAGACATATCATCTTCATCATCTGAGCTATCGGGAATGCTATCACGTCCTCATTAACTCGTCTACAAACTCATCCACAGCTTCATCAACCTCATACTCAAACCTATCAGCAACATCATCCTCATCCTCACTATCATCATTACGTTTAGATTTACCTTTAGGGTCTTCTTCTTCTTGTTCTGCATGGCAATCAACAACCTCATCATCACTCAGCCTACGGTACTCATGGTTCATTTCTTCTGCTCCCGACTCCAATGACACTAAGCTCAGTGCGCGATCCATCCTCACTCTATTTGTCATATTCTTCAACCTACCCATTCCCAGAATATCAAGAAATGGAGAACTCTCCACCTCCTTCACTCTCGAAACCCTAAATCACAGAACCTGCTTCAACCCTCACTCTCAAAATTCTTCCCTCACTCTCGAAACTTCACTTCGATTCTACGAACCCTAACTGCAAAAAAACCCCCAAATTGATTTCTTTAAGTATCACGTGTTCTAATTAGAATACGTAATCACAATTTTGAATCGCGATTAAATGGTTAAGACGCGATTAAGTATTAAATCTGGTGAAAATTACAGAGAGTTTTAAGTCTAGGGTTTTATTTACAAAATCGATTTTTCTGTGGTGTATAGTGATGAGGCGAGAAGTTCAGGGTGAAATAGTATGAGTTAATATTCTTCAGGGTGAAATAAATTGGCGACCCTTAAAACTATTGTTAAATTTATTGTATTACAATAACTATGTTTTTAGTATTTTATTTTGTTTGGGACCCCAAAAATCTAAGCTCTAATTCTGTTGCAGACTACCAAAAGTATGCGTTCAAATGCGAACAATGCTAAAAACACGCCGCAAAAAGTCATTAGCTAGCCTATCGAATACCTACACACATCAGCACACTATACCTTTTCACAAGGGCGGACCTACATCTTAAGAAAGTAGGTCATTTGACCTAAGGAAAAATTTCCAAAATTCTTTTCTATCTAATACTAAGTTTTACATTTTACTTAGATATTGCATTTAGATTTTGGCTCACTATTTATCATTAAATTTTTTTTTTAACTTTAAGTAATTCTTTTTTGTTTCTCCTTTAAATATTAGTTTCAAAATTTTTTCAAAACATATAAATAATCATGTTTTAACATATTTTTCTAGAATAAGTATATGATAAGACTTAAACAATGTTAATATTTTTTGTCAGAATTAAATTTATAAAACTCGATTCATTACCAATTTTTATAATACATGGTTTCGTAAGTCAAACTTCGATGAAGTAGATATAGCAATGGATCTTTAACCACTTGACTAATACAACTTTCACAAATTATAACATATTACTTTAATACATTATAAAGTATTTTTTATTTGTGTGGATAAATACCAATAATTTATAAATATCAATTAAAAGTAATGATACGAAATAAAAGTATACTAAATAATACTTATTTATACAATTAACAATATCATACATATTTTTATATGAAAAATTTTAAACTGAATAAATATTATTTATTATAAATATTTTATAAACCAAGTTGTATAATCCATAAAAGTATCATCTTAAATATATTTAATTTTAATACATTTTCATCACAAAAATATGGTTAACATTTTTGAATTAGGTAAGAAATATTTCTTGGACTGCCGCTACTTTTTCATGTGATGGATAATGGATATAGTCAGTCTCTTTTCAGCGTCAAGACAAGTGAAGTTTTTGCTCGTCATAACATAATGCATCTAAAAGCGATGAACAGACGCTGTATAAAAATTCCTAATCCGCATAGTTGAGAGCGGTGACACTCATATCCTCCCTTTTGGCCTTCCACTTGACACATGAAAAAAGAAGAGAACAAACGATAAACAATGAAAACGTTGGCGGAAAAAAAACGCAAATTCAGTAATAACAAAAAAAAAAAAACGCAAATGAATATAAATCTGAGACTACAAAAGTACCGAAACGCCCTTTGTCTATGCAAGTTATCGAACCCCGATCGCAGATTATCGCCTGAAAAATTGCCATCTGAGGAGAGTTATCCGCCATGGCGAAATCGGAAAACTTAGCGCCTTCTAGTTTTTCGTCTTCCTCCAATACTCAACCGTCCAACGATGCGGAGGCCATTCCCGATTCGTACGCCCTCGAGAAATTTAAGCTCTACGAAACCAGAGCGGTAAGTTTCTGGGATTTCGAAAATATGTTCTTGAATTTCTGTTTTACTTATAGGGAAGAAGACTATTTGAATTCAGAGACTGCTGCTCGATCTTTTTTTACCATTATATAACCATTTCTTAATTACTCTCTCTGAATTGGTATGTATTTGAATGATTGTCATCTTTTAGGGAAAAATTAGATTGAATTGCAGAATTGTTGAATTTCTTGACTCTGTTCTTATTGTTATGTGTTCTATGTTGGGCAGAGGTTTTATCTAGTTGGGAGTGATAGGGATAAAAGATTCTTCAGAGTGCTAAAGATTGATCGTTCAGAGCCATCTGAGCTTAACATAAGTGAAGACCCGGTAGTATATTCACCTCAGGAAATCAAGAGTCTGCTTCAGCGTATTGCTGAAGGCAATCGTGCCACCGGGGGATTAGCTTTTGTGAACAAAGTTTATGGAATTGCTGGTTAGTCGTGAGAAACAATGCTCGTCTCCTGGTATTGCTTTTTCCTGCCGGACTAAGTTGATTGAACATTTCCCTTGTAGGTTGCACTAAGTTTATGGAGTCATACTATTTAATTTTGGTGACAAAACGACGACAAATTGGATGCATATGTGGGCATGCAATATATGCTATTGATGAAAGTCAAATGATCAGTGTTCCACATGCAACTATCCAATCTGATGTTGCAAATTCGAAAACTGAACTACGGTCTGTGTTCAGGAATCTTTATCCCCTTGTACAGTTTGTCTACTCTACTCATTAATGTCTCTTCGACCTAAACTCGGTTCTAGCATGTTAAATTATTTTTATTTACTTTATTTTCAGGTACAAGAAGCTTCTGTCAAGTGTAGATTTGACAAAAGACTTCTTCTACAGTTACACTTATCCTATAATGCAGAGTTTGCAAAAGAACGTTTTATCAGCTGGTGGGGAAGGGGTGCCCTATGACAACATATTTGTATGGAATGCCTATCTGACACAGCCTATTCGATCAAGGTGTAACAACACTATTTGGACACTAGCATTAGTTCATGGGCATTTTAAGCAGGTAATTGTAGGCTCTACTGTCATCACCTACATACTTCCGCGACCAGTACAGTTAAAGTGGTCCTTACTATTTAGTCCTTTACCCCATCATTCAGATAAGGCTATCGATATATGGAAGAGACTTCAGTGTAACTCTAGTTTCCAGACGTTCTCGACATTTTGCAGGCACACGGTAAGACCTCTTACCGCGTTCTGATCAGGCTTCTCATGAATGAGGAACTCATAAGCCCTATAGATTTTCTAATACCCATTCTGAGTTATACGTAGTATCTTTTGATTTTTTGTGTGTGAACATAGTATTGAGTGGCGTAAACTCTTCTAGACTAGTTTGGATACTTGTCTCTCTTGTCTTCTGTATTATATATCGTGCTTCTTCATTCTGTAATTTTTTTAATCGCAGTTACTTGAAAAGGGGAGTGAATGATCGTGGAAGGGTAGCAAATGATGTTGAAACAGAACAACTTGTTTTCGATGAAGAAGCTGGATCATGCAAGGGAAAAATGACCTCAGTGGTACAGATGCGGGGATCAATTCCACTCTTTTGGTCGCAAGAGGCCTCCAGATTTAGTCCTAAGCCTGATATTTTCTGTGAGAAACTAAAGCAACATGCTGCGTCTGTTTTCTGTATTAGGCAATTTTAATGTGTGGTTGATCTACTACCTTCTTATGGATGATTCCTGCTGATTTTTTTATCCTGGTTTTTGCACTTAGTACAGAGGTATGATCCTACATACGAGTCAACCAAAATGCATTTTGAAAACCTGGTGGAGCGATATGGGAATCCGATCATTGTGCTCAATTTAATCAAGGCTAGTTTTTATATATTTAATGTCCTTTTAAGCAAGATTGGTTAATTCCCGTTGTACTTACTGACACATTTCCATCCAATATATTCAGACAGTTGAAAAAAGACCTCGGGAAATGGTGCTAAGACGTGAGTTCGCGAGTGCTGTGGGTTATCTGAACTCAATTTTTCGTGAAGAAAATCATCTCAAATTTATCCACTGGGATTTCCACAAATTTGCAAAGAGGTAAAATGCTGTGGATTTGTTTTCATGCCCTAAAGCTTGAACTTACATCGCTTTATGTTTTCAATGTTGAAGCAAGTCAGCGAATGTATTGGCTGTTTTGGGTGCTGTAGCAAGCGAAGCCCTTGATTTGACTGGATTTTACTTCAGTGGCAAGCCTAAAATTATCAAGAAGAAAACTGGCCAACTTAGTCATGCTAGCACTGGAAGGTAATTTCTGGGATGACGTGGTCTGCCTTTACTTACATTCAGCTAGAAATTTGGTTTTGTTTTGGATGTTGCTATATATTTTTCTAAACACTGGAGCCAGTGGCCCAGTAGTTACCTTTCTAGTTTTAATAGAACAAACTAATGCAGGGAACCATCTCTGCGTGATCTAAGAGCTTACTCTGTGGAACTTTCTAGGGGTGAGAGCTCAAATGATATACTTAGTGCTCTTTCTAACCGAGAGAAAGAGATGAAGCTAAGCCAATTAAAAAAAGATGCTGATACTGATTCCTCTGCTCCTCGTTACCAAAGTGGTGTTCTGCGTACTAACTGTATAGACTGCTTGGATCGAACAAACGTAGCACAGTATGCATGTGGTTTGGCTGCTTTAGGCCGGCAGCTGCAAGCAATGGGTTTGAGTGATACATCTAAGATCGATCCTGATAGTAGCATAGCTGCTGCACTTATGGATATGTACCAGAGCATGGGCGATGCTCTTGCACAACAGTATGGTGGCTCAGCTGCTCATAACACTGTAAAACTCCACTTGTCCCCTACGACCAGTTATTACTCTTTTGACAGAACAACATTTGCAATGCTTATTTGTTAAATTTTTTGAATGGATTATAGGTCTTTCCTGAAAGGCAGGGGAAGTGGAAGGCTACGACACAGTCTAGAGAGTTTCTCAAGTCTATCAAACGATACTACAGCAATACCTACACTGATGGTGAAAAGCAAGACGCCATAAACTTGTAATATACTTCACTTTCTTGCACAAGTCACTTCAGTATCTTGCTAATTTCCTTATATTCTAGTTCGCCAGTGATATATTAACAGGATGTAGGCTTTTAGAATAAGTGTATGAACTCTTGCCATATTGATAATATAGATACTGGCAATAGAATCCTGGCATTACCACTATTCTGGTATTACCTTAAGCATCTTTGATCGTATCAACTACCAATATATTGGATCCTCTGAGGAATTGTTGGCTAATAACTTTTTGTTTTCGTGTCTTTTGAAGTAGTAGTAATTAATGACTTTTATTTTAAGCAGATTCTTGGGATACTTTCAACCTCAGGAAGGGAAACCTGCTCTATGGGAGCTGGATTCTGATTACTATCTCCATGTGTCAGGGATTGGAGATGATTTTTTCCCAGAAAGGGGGTAAGATTTACTTTTAGCGAAACATATTTCGTGTCAGATTATGGGTTACGAAGTTCGTTGGATACAAATAATATTTTGAGTGCCTGAAAATGGACGTCAAGGTTAATATTTTGGGCTAGTACGTGTCAGCTCATATTGTGGCGTATGGCAGGGTCGAGTCCATTGCTAAACCCATGAGTGGTATCGGGGTCAATCTTGCACCAGTGCCGGCTTTCAGAGAAGACTTCTCACGAAAGAAGCTGACGTCGTTTGACAAACTGATAGAGCAGACATGCAGTTCGATAAAGAACGTGAGGCTTTGTAGTGAGACTGAGCAAAGACCAGGTGGCAGCACAGGAAGCACGGGTGTGGCTCCTGATGCAGCGTAATGATCCTCAATTGAAATTCTATATGGCTAATAAACCTTGAATTTTATTTTTTCTACGTTTAATAGGACTTTTATCCCTAAAAGATTTAAAAATGGTTTCTAGTTTAGAAAAATATGGAGATTTTAGTTCAAACCAAACCATGCTTTTTCAAATGTTAGCTTATTTTCTTCATTTTGTCATCTGCAGTGAGATTCAGCTCAAGAGCCCCAATTGGCTTTTTGGTTCAAGGAAACCCGAAGAGAGTGGCTCTGCTACAAAATCTGGTGCAGACAATGGTGAGAAAGGAGTGACCTCGAGTGAGAGAGTCAACGATTTCTGCAACTTGGACTGGCTTTCTGAGTCCAACGATCATCAAGAAGATATCTTTCAAAGGTAATCGTTTCCTTTTCATCCCTTTGAGATCTTAAGCATCCTTCAGAATGCATTGTTTGAAACTTTTCCATGCTTGTTATTATTGTTGCCAAACTCTTCATTAAATGATACCTGAAACCATTGTCCAAACCACAGTCTAACCTCAACTGCAAACTGTTAGCATCAAATCACTTGTTGCAGTTGTTTTATTTATTAGGTACCTGTCAATTACATCAACCAACGAAGCCAA
This sequence comes from Iberis amara, assembly GCA_900406375.1. NCBI lineage: Eukaryota > Viridiplantae > Streptophyta > Magnoliopsida > Brassicales > Brassicaceae > Iberis > Iberis amara. Next base: position 7,360 of record OVAV01001740.1, read on the forward strand.
TGGTTGGTACGGTGGTACTCTCCTCGGGGACCAAGACGAAAACAGTGAAATTTACAGACATTACGCCGAGTTCTGTCAGGTTCCGATTCTTTCTCGTGTTAATATGCAACAAATTCACCAAATATTGATAGATTGTTGACAACAATCTGGTTTATTATTATCCAATTTAAACAGTGTCCAGCTATGGAACCCTTCGAGAACGATCATGAGTTAGAACAGAACTCTGCAGAAGTTCTTAACATGAACACAGTCGATGTGATGGACATTGGAGAAGCAGAAACGGAGATGGAAAATGCTTTAAATGAATATGCGCAAATCGGTAGCAACCTCGGGATCATTCCAACACAGTGCAAATACTTTGCCGGAGATCCTTGTTGGCTAGCCAGATGGCTCGTTGGAGATGATAAGGTCCCAAAGGTCATATAATTTTGTACCCGAGAGCTTATATCTCCCATTAAAGACACTTTTGTGAATGTGTTTGACCAAAATGATTGTTCGGAAGGATTTTGAATGTTTTGCATCCTTTTTCTTTCTGAGCATTGTGAAAAAGAATTGTCTCATTTGATTACACTAAGTGTAGAATATTGGAACAACATACATAATAATAAATAAAAAAACTAGTTTCCTTCGCCTTTGTTTACAAATTTCTCCACTTGTGTTCTTCACTTGTTTAGTACACACTCACTACTACAAATATATAATGATGTTCTTCTATTTATTTACTTACAGTAGCATATCTGATTTGGCTGGTAATCTCTTGAAGAAATTGGCAGGCACTGAAGGCATTCTGCTCCTGAACCGCGGATGGCGCAGCATGAACAACCCGACTAGTATTGCAATCACCTGGAACGGTGTCACATAGATGAACATGGCCCAGATCAATGAGAAGACAATGAATAAAGCAGTTGCCCTCGGGTCTCTCCAGCTAAGTAAGGCTTGAATTCTCTCTCCCTGTGTTGCCAGATCGCCCACCACGGTCTGTACTCTCCCACCTACGCTCCTAAGCCTATCATACCTCATTCTTACAACATCTGATGGTCTGCTTGTTGGGAAAGTGTCAAACTCCTCATCTAGCTCGTCTGGGTGAGCGTTGTCTGCTTGGGACAACCGAGCGTCCATGTGAGGCGGGTGTCTCGGCCTGTACCGGTAATTCCACATGCCTATCACAAAGAGATAGAGGAAGATTGTTGGTAAAATCAGTTCTGGGTAGCAGACAAGAATCAAGAACAAAACGTGGACCAGACACGTTGTGATCGGGTTTCTCCATGTGCAGATGTCGTTGAACCACTTGCAGACCAGAGTGACTGAGGAGAGAAGCGACATGATTCTGCTGAAATTGGCTTTGCTTCTCCTGAGACTGAACATATGGTAGTCTACATCAAGCATGTACTCCACAACTTCTCGTCTCAACGGTGGCTCGGACCTAGATAATCTTGTAGCAACTATTTGCATTGCCTGATGCCTAAGCAAGTCGATATGTCTTACAGGTATAGGTTGAACATAATGCATTTTGGGCAGCAATGGTCTTCCGTATTGAGCCATCATGTTAACAAAGGCAGTGCAAGTATACCTCAAAGCTAGCTGAAGCTCACCATTCTTCTTCAAACCAGACGGCGTAAGAACCAGCAATGGGTAATAATGAGTGTAAACTCGGTCTGTTTCCAGAGTAGACAACCGGACTCTAACTTTCCCAATTCTCTGGTCCTTATAGTCACCACCGTCATTGATGTGACCATTATCAAAGACTCCAATTGTTATAACCGTGCAAGGATCGTGAACTTCCCAAGTATATTGCTCGTTCCACTTAGGTGCTAGAGCGTCTAAAAGCGTCCTTGTCCTCACCCATTTGTTCCCATATTTAGCCACACAATAAGGATCAGTCATTCTCCCGTCTTTAGCTTTCATAGGCATCAAGTTCCTAGCACTGAGAATCCCAAGCTCCAGAATTCCAATGCTGGGCTTCCTCAAATGCTTTGAAGAAGGTTGAAGATCACTGCTGAAATGCGTAGACTCATCAAGAACATGGTACCCAGCTTCTATACAAACCCTCATCAGAATCTTACTAGAAAACTTCTCTTTTCTCTTCTCAGTCTCTTCCTCCATACCCATTGAATGTCTCTGAAGATTAAACCACCGTGGATCAGGCATTTTCCCAGTCTCTTGCCTAACCGGAATATCCCTAACCGGTATAAACAACCTCCCCAATATCTCATCTTTCCCTGGACCAATCCTATCATCAACAGAGACAATCACCATATCCTCAAACGGCTCAGACACAACAAACATAAGCTCTTCGTGCCACTGAGGATTCATCGTCCGCATTTGAGGCGTCCGAGTAGCTCTCATCTGATTCCCAGCTTGAATCTTAACAATTGCATCAGGCATTCTCCCTTTATCAGAAGGAACAAGATCTTGAGCTTCCATTACATGAATCCTGAGGTAGTATAGCTTAGGCGAGAAGTATACTTTGGAGCGAGTGTTGGAGAGGTTCCCGTGGCTCACGCGGTGAGCATCTGAGTGCCAAGCGTCTGGGAACGACTCGTCGGCTTGAGTTCCCATCCAAACAGCGAGCATAATCTCTCCTCTGTTGGTCTTCATCCCTTTCTTATCCTCTAGTCTGTACCACTGTGGAGCTAAAGGACTATCCGGAGGAACTCTGAGAGGAACTTCAGTGAGATCTATATGGATTTTCCCAACGAAATCGTCTTTGGTGATTAGATCTTTGTCCTTAACAGTGACTTCAAGAAGATTCGATTGCAATCTGTCTTTGGAGAAGGCGAAGATCTGTTTCCACACAGGATTCGAATTCTTCTCCAAATGTTTGGTTAAGCCTTTGTAGTTACCTAGCTTCACTTCTACATAAGGATCTAAGCTACCTGAGACGTCCATCACTGGGAGATCTCGAGCTTTCACTACGCTCACGTAGAGGTAATGCATCTGCTCCACGAGGTCGTATGTGCTCGAGGTTTTGTCTCCGCTATTCCGGTAATAGTACGATTGTCTCATACGAGCTGCTAAAGGAGGACTAGTTTCGATTAGTTGAAACTCCGGATTCTGTCTCGGCACTTGCATCTGCATTACTGCTGCAGGCGGTGGTCCTGGAGCTCTCATGAAATCTGACCTAAACTCTGGTTGGTTTGGGGGAAGATGAGATGGCTTTTGTTGAGCTGGGATAGAGTGGAAAGTTTTTGATTCTTTCTCTTTCTTCTTCGGCTTCATTGTCTCCATGAAACTCTCTTCTTCTTCTTCCTCGAATTGGTGGAAATGGTTCTGATTTTGAAACTCTTGAGTTTCGAATTTCTTATTCTCCTCCTTCTCAACCGGCGGAGGAATCGGGGAGAAGAAATCCGAGCCGTCGGTAGGAGCAGCGTAGACTCTAAGAGCGATATCGCCTTTGATATGAGAGAAGAGACCACGTTTATCAAGTGGATATCTCTGTACGTCGGCTTCAGATTCCGAGAAAGGAACAGAAGCGCCGGAGATTTTAACACGGCCAAGGAACTTCCCAGGCTGATTATCACGGCGGTCATCGTAAACGGTGACGAGGATAGTCTTGTTGTTCAAACGAGTAGAGTCACCGACTTGAAAAAAAAACTTCTCGTTCCAAAGAGGGTTTAGATCTTTGAAACGAGTTTGCGTTCTCTGCCGCTGCTCATCGAATTCGACTTCAACGAAAGGACTAGCTGAGCCTTGGCCGTCTTTAGGCATCAAATCACTCGCATCCACGATTTCAACAACCAGCTTGCTCATATCAGAAGATTCGGTGTGAGAGAAGATGAATTATGAAGAACGATGAAAATGAAACAAAACAAAACAAAAAAAAGTGTTTATTGGTTTTGAAGAGTGTGAAGACATAAAAGGATGTGTTTAAGAGAAGAGTAAAACTCGGGGAAGAGAGGTCAAAAGGAAGACGTCACTTGGTCAACTTTTTTTTCTCTTTTATCGATTTCTCCTAAATTTACTAATAACATTATAATATAAGGTGATACGGTGCTTTATTTATTTTGTATTGAATATTCTTTGATTTGTATTGGAATCATATGTTTCGAATATTTCACCCACATATTCGTACGTAATCTTTGCGGGACATATTTTCATCCGACATGGTAGTTGATGAAATTTTTTTATTAACTTTTGATGATTTTACTTTCATATATAAGAAATAAAGTTGTATGAAGGAATTGTAGGACCATGAAGCACGTACCATCGTTGTCTAATGTGCTTTGTTTGCTTATGCTTACCTTATTAGAAAGTTTAACTAATTTCGTTAAATTGTTAACATAGTTTGTAACAACAAGAACAACAACAATGAAAGAAGAATAATCACCCATATATTTCTATGTCAATTCTGTAGAATTTATTAATCATTTATTTCATTTTTTCATTGAATGAATGTGCTACTCCAAAATAATTAAAAGCTCATCTTAATTTCGGATGATTGCCATTTTTCTACTCCGAACGGTGGAAAACTTTAATTGCTACTCCCTCCATTTCAGATTAATTGTCGTTCTAGAGAAAAATTTTCGTTTTAAAATATGTGTCGTTTTAGGTTTTCAATGCAAAAATTAAATGAGTTTGACTTTTTTGACCAATAGAATAATTGCAGAATTTTTTTCTATTGGTTGATTTAGAATATTTAATGGTATTTTTATAAAAACTAGAAATTTCTTAATCTGTATGCAAAACTCTAAAACGACAAGTAATTCAAAACGGATGGAGTATTTTTCTACCATTATTATTCTACTTCATTTTATTCCACTTATTCTATCCATTCTTTTTATTGTCTACCATTTGCATCCTATATGGCCAGTTAGGAGTTACTGGACAATCAAAACTGCGCTATTTGATATGATTGGATCGAAATTTGCAAAACCTCCAACAGATATTTTAAGCAAATAAATATCTTTTAAGTAGAGGATTTAAAAGGGGTGAAGTGGGTTAGGTGAGAGATTACCCATTCTTTTCTTTTTTTTTTTGTCGTTGATTACTCATTCCATTCAGGAAAATAGAAAGTTACAGTTTTTAATCTATTTTTAGCGTCTGGAATATTATGATTTTTTGTCTTCATGATAGAACAAGTTATTAATCTTTTAGGCCATCTCCAACCCAACGCTATAACACTATTTTAGAGTTAATTTCACACTAAAACTTCTTCAACCGAACTGCAAAAATTACACCATTTTAGGTTGTGCTACAGTACTGCACCAAATTTGGTGCGACACTGTTCACAACGCTATACACT
>OVAV01001743.1:0-12586 GCA_900406375.1 Iberis amara
ATTCTAAATAAATAAAACATAACACAAATAATCTATAAAACAAAATAATGTTTAAAATTTATTGTTAAAATATGTTACAAGTAATTGTTTTGGTGAAAAACAAAAAATTACAAAGTAATTAATACTTTTAATAACAAAAAACAAACGATTGATAAATAAAAATTTAATCACTTAATATATCAAAATATAAAATTATCTTTGAAAACATATTAATTAATATATACAAGATTTTTGAAAAACAATTAATTTACTCTGTGTATAGTGCGGGATAGTACCTAGTACATAAATAAGGGAAACGTTTATTCATAAAAAAATTGACAACAAAAAAGTTTCAAAAGAAAAATTTAAACAAATGATGAAGAAAAAAACGTAAGGAAAATAAAAATCTGAAGCTATCAACAGTTGAACTACCAAAAATAAATAAATAAATGGTTAATGATAAACGCGCAAAGAAACTTAAATAATAAATACAGTTGACATGAACATTTAAATGGGCCAATGGTCCATTTCATACACAGTACAAAGTAAACTATAATTATCAAAAAAGCGTGAACGGCAGGATTCGAACCTGCGCGGGCAAAGCCCACATGATTTCTAGTCATGCCCGATAACCACTCCGGCACGTCCACTTTTTGTTAGCTTTGAGTACAATAATATTAATATAGTGAATATTAAGTTTCTAATTTTCAACTTTATAGATACTAAAATGTCAAGTACAAGTAACACGAGCTCCTAAATGAAGTTCTAAATGAAACTCATTTTTTATACATACACAAAATTGATTACTAACTGGATCGATCACTTTGCTGAATAAAACTCTTTGTGAAATTTAAATTACATTAATTGAAATTTAAACGTGATATATATATTCTCATCATAAGCAAAACATCCATTATTTTCTCTAATGTTTGTTTCATCTCAAGAAAACAGAACAAAGATGTGGACATTCAAATACAACAAAACAAAAACAAACTGTTTGGTTTTTCCATCGTCAAAATCATCCAAGAGAGATTGAACTGTTTCATTAAGCAGCGACAACTTTGTCCTTAGTAGCTTGATCTCCTCCTTCGAGCTGGCTCAAATTTCCTTTCTCCTTAATAAGCTGAATATGATGATGTTTGCAATAAAGCTTTCCCTCGTGAGCTATGTAATTCGAAGGACTAATCGTGCAGCCTCCGTGTGTACACTTGAAGCAGCTCTTATGGTACAATGTGCCATTCACTGACACCTTCACAAATTCCAAAAATTAGCAAACATGGTTTAAAACATCTCTCTTTAGCTCGGAACCAAGCATTTGCTAATACCCAATAACATGGTTTAATATATATATTTATAGTAGAAATCGAACTAGAGATCTGATGAGACCAATCTAGAATTGGACATTTTACCTAAAATCTAATTTGGAACCAAAACCGATCTGTACTTCCAAATTACCCCAATGTTTCCTAGGACTTTTTAAATTGGATATCCGAATCGAACCAGATCCGAACCAAAACCCAAACGAATACCCCAAAAATATATGTAAGTGGTTTTGAACGTTTTACTGGAATTTTTGGTTGCGTATTTCAAATTTTCAGCTTGGGTTATTCGGATGTTTAGGTTTCAATTGGGATAATCCAAATCGTAAACACAAAATACAAAATCGAAGATCTAAATTACCCAATTACCTAAACCGAAAACCAAAAAATCCGAATAAAAGAAAAAACTCAGTTCCATATTAAATTTTGGTAAAGAAAAATGAAACCCGACTCAAATCCGAATAATATGCCATTCACTGACACCTTCACAAATTCCACAAATTAGCAAACATGGTTTAAAACATCTCTCTCACTAGCTCGGGACCAAGCATTTGCTAATACCGAATAACATAGTGTAATATATTTTTTTATAGTAGAAGTTGAACTAGAGAACTCATGAGACCAATCTAGAATTGGACATTTTACCCAAAATCTAATCCGGAACCAAACTAAAAAAATCGGAACCAAAACCGAACTGTTACCCTAACGTTTCCTAGGATTTTTTAGTTTGGTTATCCGAATTAAACCAGATCCGAACCCAAACCCAAACATATACCTCAAAAATTGAATATATATGTATAAGTGATTTTGATCGTTTAATTGGAATTTTTGGTTGCGCATTTCGTATTTTCGGTTTGGGTTATTCGAATGTTTCGGTTTTAATTTGGATAATCCAAACCGCAATCCCAAAATACAAAATCAAAATATCTATTACTTAAATAACCGAACTGAAAACCAAAAAATCTAAATAAACGAAAAAATTCAGTTTCCATATTGGGTTTTGGTAAAGAAAAATGAAACCCGACTCAAATCCGAATAATCCCGACCCAAATCCGAATCGAAATCTATTGGTTTCCTATTTATACACTATATAGCCGAATCCAAAAAATTCTAAACCCGAATCACCTGAACTGAAACCCGAATGCCCACTCCTAAACCAACCCTTGAATTTAAAATACTAACACAACGCATTTTAGTAATATTAAAATGTTTCAGCTCTAGTTTTAAGTAAAAGAGATCAGATTTGATACAGAAACAGTTTAAGAATCTGCTTTGATACAACTTAATTATGTTTTGGAAAGATTAATACCTTCTCAATTGGATACACGGTTTTGTCGCAGCCAACACATTTCTCTCGTGTTCCACCAAACATATTCGACACTTTAGTACCAGCAGGTCTCTGTCAAAAACATCTCTCAGATCAAATATTAAAAACTTCAAGAACACAAATCAAAAACATTAATATCTATCTGAAAATTACCTCTCCCTCCAAAGGCCTATCAGGTTTTCCAATCTTTGGTGTTCCTATACACACAAATCACAAAAGATTCCAAACTTTTTAGAATCTCTAAAACTTTTCAGATTTTGATCTGTTTTTTTTACCTTCAAAGCTTTTCTCAAGACTTCCAGTTCTCTTGAAGTTTTGATCAAAATGTGGTCTACAATAAAGAACTCCTTCAAAGGAATTGTAATTGCTAAGCTGATTCATCAACAATTAAAGAACCAAATCAGATTCATCTTCACACTCTTCCACTAGATCTACTTAAGAAGAAGAAGAAAAATCAAACCTTGAGAGTTCCTTTGCAATGGTGACATCGGAAACAAGCTTTGTGGTAAACCCGGTTATCGGCGGTTAACTTGTCGACGAGATAAACGGTTTTGTCACAAGCCATACATTTTTGAGTTGTTCCTGCGAATGCCATTTTTGTGAGTTGTTTCTTGTTAAGAGATCAGACCAAAAGGTTCAATCTTCTTGAGAGAGATGAAAGATGAAAGAAGATGAAAGATTTGTCAATTATTGTTGTTTGGTTTTTTCAATATTGGGACCAGATATATTGAAACTTGTCTCTTTTCTTTTTTCAATTTAAAGTTAACTCACTAGTGCACAAAAAAAAGTTAACTCACTAAAAAAAAATGTGATAAGAAAATAGTTGTGGAATAAAGTGTTAGCATTCAAATAATAAAATTAAATTATATTTCATCCGTCCGAAATAGATTGATTTTCTAAGGCTTTTTTATAGTCTCACAAAGATTGATTTTGTATTTTTAAGGTACTTTTATCATTAATGTTTTCTCTTTGAATATAATAAATCAACTATTATTATTTATATGACTTAAATGCAAGCAAGAAATAAGTGGTTTAAAATCAACTATCAAGATAAAACTAAATAAAAATATTCTAATAAATGATTGTTCCAATAAAGTAGAGTAAACATTAAATACACAATTGTTAGAAAAAGTTTACATTTATGAGTTTCTTAATATGTGTGTTAAACTTAAAAAATCAATATATTTGGGACGGAGGGAGTATAACATTACAATTATGAATTCAAATTCAAATAGGAATATTTGGGTTTTCATGACAACTCTAACATTGATTTTTGTCATTATTGTCTGATCCAAAAACTAAAGAAATGAATCAAATTACAGTATAAGAAATAATTGTTCCAACGTCTTTTTTTTTTTCTCTTCATGATTTTTGTCCAAACTTGAAGTAAGTAGAAAGCAGTCTATATCTGTCGCCTAGATATTTTCGACATTAACTCAGTGTAGTTAGAAAAAAAAAACATAAAGGCTAAACAATCTTCAATATCTTATGTCTCCGTAAAATCAGATTTACTCTTTTTAGGTTGTGCTAAGGAGCAAGAAAAAACAAAAAAAGTGTGGAAACCAATTGGAAATCTCTAAATATACTTATATATAGATTGTGTGTGTGTTTATATAGGTATATCTGAAACATGCTTTATCATAAAGGCTTTTGGTGAGCTGTAGTATTGAAATAATTGGTTGAAGATGAATGAGAGTAATCATGATAATGATACCTAACATTCTTTATTTTAGTCATAATACCTAATTTGTTAATAATAGACTACCAATAATTTATCAATTCATAGTCTTTCAAGATTTTGCCACCGTTTGGATATACGGGCCTTCCTTTTTTTTATCTGCATGGGCCTTGTCTCTTTTGTTGTAATGTTAAAGTGATAATACAACTATAGAAATATAAATCACTTTTATTAAATGATTAGGAGAATTTTGCTTCGTCTTGACTTCGTGAAAAGAATCAAGTCGGTCTTCATAAAGTTAGGTAGGATTGGAACATACTATATTTCAAGACTTTTTGGAAATAGCTCTAGTTATGGAGTTGGATGAAAGAGAAGCTGAAAAGAAAGCACATGAGATGAAGGAGGCGGTTACAGTGGAAATATTCTGAAGTAAACTTCTATACTTTTGCAAGTCTGACCAACCTTCTATAATTCTTAACCGAAGGTCAGAAATGCTTGTCAAAGTCCAGAGAATGCAACAAAGTTTTGTCTCAAACTTGTTGGGAGCGGGTTGAAGAACATCCCTAGCATGGAAAGAAATATCACCAGTATAGTTCCTGATTATCCATGTCCCACCAACTAGAAAATCTATGTCGGACCATGATGCATAAACATTATACTTTAGAACCGACGATGAAAGTTTCGTCCAATGAGATTCCCTTCTATACGATGATTTTATTCTCTTTCCTTTTCTACGTGAACTAAAGAAGACAGAGTCATAAAAAGAGATGTGTTTTTTATGAAATAAATAAGAGTAGAACGAACCATTTCTTGCCCGTGGCAGTGATATTGGTTCTGTGTAGACTTCTTGGGTTTTTGTTCGGACGAACCGTCTTGGACTCTCGGTCATGCATGCACACTTCTATATATAGTTTGATACTTTGTCTAGTAAGGTCCGTCTCAAAATAAAGTTGGACCTTGTGATAGTCCAAAACATCTTCTCTTATGATTGTTTGATATATCAACAAGTTTAATAATTTTTTTTTCACGGTCTTAATTTATTTTCAAAAATGGTTATAAATTATATTGGATGTATGTTGTATCATAATTTGCACAATCCAAAAATTGGCTATGGAATTCAACAAACATATGTCATATTTTTTACACATATGAATAAGACACAAGAATTGTTAGTTATAAACACATTATTTTTTAAAATTAAACAATTTTATATGAATTTAAATTAATAGCATTCTAGTAAATTCAAACATTATTAATTAATATGTTGAAATTTAAAATTTGTAATTAAAAATACACTGAAAATCTAAAACATACATTTATAAAAAAAAAAAATCTAAAACCTAAAACATCTAGTATTAAAAACTGAGAGAATAATATAAAATATAAACGGTGTTTTGTGTAACAAATTATAGCATAAGCTTGTTTGGTTTTCTTTGAATGAAATGGTACAAAACTGCTTGACAATAAAATAGAGTTTTAGATTGCAATTTGAAAAGTTCAAGATTTTGGAATTTAGTGAAGCTTAACTGATGTCATGAGCAAAATATATTGTGTTTAGCTATCATCACTATATTTCTTAATATAAATTTGAGTGAAACTTCAAGAAATGGTTTGAGCTTGTTAAAATACTGTTACACGTATTACCAAACATCCCCCCCCCCTTAGAGTTCAATCCTACGTCGTTTAAATTGACTTACTTCGATTTTCTCTCTTTCTGCTGAACCTCCCATTTCAGTTAAGTCCAAGGGTTTAGGCGGGGCCACCCAGTGTCTTTGTCTCGCCTTCGTCAACCACTAAAACCCTAAACCGTCGTGCCTCCGCCATGCCTCTCTGTCACCTCCTCCTCCGCCGTTTTCTTTATACGACGACCACCATTAGATATAGTCCTATTACAATCTCGTTACTCAACCAACGCATACACAACGTTGCAATTTCCCGGGAAAATGAAGACCCGGAGACGAACATTGATAATCAAGACGTGAAAACGATTCCAATCCCTAATTCAATTCCAACCACTTATCCTTCTCAATTCCAGATTCCTCCAATTATAACCCCTCCACCGATTCCGCTGCGAACTACGGCATTCTCTTCAGCTGAGGAAGCAGCAGCCGAGCGTCGCGCTCGCAAACGCCGTCTCCGAATCGAGCCTCCTCTCAATGCTCTCCGTAGAGATCCATCAGCTCCTCCTCCAAAACGCGATACCAACGCGCCACGGCTTCCAGATTCAACCTCCGCACTCGTCGGCCATCGACTTAACCTACACAATAGAGTCCAATCACTGATCAGAGCATCAGATCTCGACGCTGCCTCACGTCTTGCTCGCCAGTCAGTGTATTCCAATACTAGACCCACCGTTTTCACTTGCAACGCTATCATCGCCGCTATGTATCGAGCTAAGCGTTACAGTGAATCGATTGCTCTGTTCCAATATTTCTTCAAGCAATCTAACATAATCCCCAATGTAGTCTCCTACAATCAGATCATCAACGCTCATTGTGACGAAGGACATGTAGAGGAAGCTCTTGAAGTGTACCGTCATATATTAGCAAATGCTCCTTTTGCTCCATCCTCGGTTACTTATAGACATTTGACTAAAGGTTTGGTTCAAGCTGGAAGAATCGGAGATGCTGCAAGTTTATTAAGAGAGATGTTGAGCAAAGGTCAAACTGCAGATTCAATGGTGTACAACAATTTGATCAAAGGTTACTTGGATCTTGGTGATTTAGACAAGGCCAATGAGTTCTTTGATGAATTGAAAACTAGGTGTACAGTTTATGATGGGATTGTTAATGCAACTTTTATGGAGTATTGGTTTGAGAAAGGTAAAGATAAGAAAGCTATGGAGTCTTACTGGTCTTTATTAGATAAGAAATTTAGAATGCATCCACCAACTGGAAATGTACTTTTGGAAGTTTTTCTTAAGTATGGTAAGAAGAGTGAAGCTTGGGCTTTGTTCAATGAGATGTTGGATAATCACGCTCCTCCCAACATCCTTTCAGTGAATTCGGAAACGGTTAGTATAATGGTCAATGAATGTTTCAAGATGGGTCAGTTTACAGAAGCTATTGATACATTCAAGAAGGTTGGAAGTAAGCCTACTTCGAAAGCGTTTATGATGGATTATGTAGGATACAGTAACATAGTAACAAGATTCTGCGAACACGGGATGTTAACAGAGGCTGAAAGGTTCTTTTCGGAAAGTGTATCTAAATCCATGCCTAATGATGCTCCAAGTCACAGAGCAATGATTGATGCTTATCTCAAGGCAGAGAGAATTGACGATGCAATAAAGATGTTGAATAGAATGGTGGATGTGAATCTAAGGGTTGTTGCTGATTTTGGTAGGAGGGTCTTTGATGAGCTGATTAAGAATGGTAAGCTCATAGAATCTGCAGAGGTTTTGACTAAGATGGGAGAGAAGGAGCCGAAACCAGATCCATCAATTTATGATGTGGTGGTTAGAGGTCTGTGTAGTAATGGAGCACTTGACCAAGCCAAGGATATAATTGGTGAGATGGTGGGGCATGGTGTTGAGGTAGCTCCTGTGCTTCGGGAATTTATGATAGACACCTTTGAGAAAGCAGGACGTCGTGAGGAGATTGAGAAAATCTTGAACTCGGTTATCCGGTCATTTAGAAATCCTGGGCAATCTGGTAACACATTACCTAGAGTACCCGCAGTGTTAGGAACCACACCAGCAGCTCCTCAGCAGCTTAGAAATAGAATCCCATGGGAGAGCCAAGGGGCGGGGGTTCCTAATTTAAGTTGGGCCAATGGAAATGCAGCTCAAACAGCAGGAGGAACTTACACAAATAATAATGGCCAGCGTCTGTCTTGGACCAACACTTCGGTGAACCAGCAGCAGCAGCAATCATGGTCTAATCAGACGGAAAGGCGACATGTACCATCATTGTCGAGTCAGGCACCGGGTTATCAACAGCAACAATCTTGGTCTCAGCAACAAGGTTGGTCAAATCCTGCAGGTCATCATCAATCAAGGACTAATCAGACAACTGGCCAGCAGAAACCTTGGGCTAATCAGGCAGCTGGCCAGCAGCGACCTTGGGCTAATCAGATAGGTAGCTCGCAACAAACGTGGCCTAATCAGAATACTAGTCATCAGCAATCATGGGACAAACAGAATACTGGTTCTCAGCAACCGGGGGCTAATCAGACAACCAGCCAGCAACAATCGTGGGATAATCAGACAACCAGCCAGCAGCAACCGTGGGCTAATCAGACAACCAGCCAGCAACAATCGTGGGATAATCAGACAACCAGCCAGCAGCAATCGTGGGATAATCAGACAACCAGCCAGCAGCAACCGTGGGCTAATCAGACAACCAGCCAGCAACAACCTTCAGCTAATCAAACAACCAGCCAGCAACAATCTTCGGCTAATCAAACAAGCAGCCAGCAGCAACCTGGCGCTAATCACACAGCTAGCCAGCAGTCAGCTTGGACAGGACAGCAACAACAGTTGTCTAATCAGACAGCTAGCCATCAGCAGTCACAGTGGTCAACTCCAGTGCCCGGACATGTGGAGGCACCATGGTCAAAGTCTGTGGACGGTCATCGTTCTCAACAACAGGAGCCAAGGTCCTCCCATGGGTGGCAAGATGAAGAAGAAAAAAAGTTAGTTGAATCAAGCAACTAGTTCAACAAAGTCGCCATTTCTTCTGCACCATCATCCTCATTATTAGTTTTAGTAATTAGTCCTTGTATACTTGTATGCATTGTTCTCTTAATGATAAGAGTATTGGAGTTCAAAATCAGAAACTCCATTAAATTAATCTCATTTTTCCAAAATCTAATGAAAAAGAAGATAATCTTTGATCTATAACTAGATTAGTTCAGTAGGTCGGCAGAAAACAAAACTCTTACATACAAAAAGGCTCGACCTTTACATTTATCTCTATGAAACCTCAAAATGAAGAAGACATCATAACCAAAAGGGAAACTAACAACAAAAACAAAAGTCCTATGCAAAATCCCTCACTTCAGCGAGAAAGAATCAGTTATTTTCTCAAAACCCCATGACAGTAGAACTCAAGTTCATAAGAGGAGCTAAAGCACTAGGAGAGAACTTCCGAGCAAAAAGAAAGCATAAAGAAGTTGGCTCTTCATTATAAAAACAATCAGTCTCATTCTTCCTTATTGATTGTAGAAACGCCTCTGTGATATTAACTGCATCATATGTAGCTGGATGTGGACCACCTATGGACCAATTAACCCATGTCACACTTCTATTCGCGTTCATCGAGCCATGAAACATGTTCAAGAATGTTGGTATGTAATGCTCATCTGGATAACAAGCTGGCTTGCAGAATTGTTTAAACAACGAGTAGTATTTTGTGTCTGAGATAATGTATATTGCGAGTTTACGGTCTACTTCAAACCACTGAGACCCTTTTCGCCAATGATGAAGTTTAATATCTGGGAGCATCTTGCGGCTGTAACGTCCACGACCATAACGTGTTGGCTCATCGTAAGAGTCCACAAAGCTGTAAGCAGAGTTTATTAAGTAATTGTAAACAGTTGAGAAGTTGTAGACAGGGACACAACTCTCAGAGAGTAGAACAAAACGTTGGTTTGAGAAATCGAGCAATGCGTTGGCTAGAAGACGCTTCTCTGCATCTGTTAATAGCGGAGATCCCCATTCAACTTTCTGCAAAAACCAAAGCATAAGAAAACATATGACATCAAAAAGATTCTTCTGTTAAAACCAAATTCAATGTATATAAATGTGAAGCTTTAAGAGAAGCTTATTAAACGTTTCTAGTATGTTTCGGTTTCCTGCTTCAATGGATTAAGCTACTCTCAATCCTTATCTACTATGTTTCAACATCATAGCAAAATTATGCATTGAACTTTAAAGACTTTATAACCGCCTGAAGCTGCGTAAGCCACAGATGGCTATGAGCCTAAGACAAAGAATGCACAAAGAGTAACAAAAGCATCATCTATAATTAACCTTGGAATACATCAGTGACCTCAAATCATTTCCTAAATATGTAATCTTGACTTACCTCATGCCGATTAGATCTACATATGATTCCTCTAATGATCTAAATCTCCATGATCAAGAGTGACTATATCTCTACACTCTTGATCTCTTAGTACAAAACTTATCTACTTATCCAATACTAATTTTCTTGTATTCTACGGTAAATCACTCATGAAACTATGTACTTGTCATGTTCTAATCTACTAACATTGGCAAGAGACAAGATTCACTCTATTGCAATCAACAAGTACCTGGCTTGGAATCTGCCGATTGTAAAACGGAGAATCGTTAGAGACATTCATATTGTATCCTGGAGGAGTATGAACATAAATCGATAAGTACTTCTCATTGCCTTTAAAGAATTTTTCCCAAAGAGGAAGCATTGGTAAAGGCCCTCTCGTCAGAAACATAAACGCCACTTTCGAAACCCTATCGTACGGATACTCTTCTTTTACCGGTACCATTGAAGCTCTCCAAAACAGCTCCTCGTCGCTCAATCGATGCGTTAGATTCTCTGGATGAACAAATCCATCAATACTCCAACAATCACGATCCTTTGATTTCTCCGCCTTAGCTTCGTCGTTGTCATTTGTGCAATCGCGATGGATGATTGTGCAATTGGAGTAATCAGAGGTCGAAAACGGAATAGCTTGGAGATTGTTGGTGGATGAGATCATTCTCGGCAAAGAATTGAAGTAACGATCGATGTGGGAGCTTGCGGCGAGGCCGATGATGATTCCAGCCATGAATATGAGTAAAAAAGAGAGAGTTTGAGCCAATTTTAGTAACCCTATGTGTTTTTCACCTTCCTCTTTCTCACCTACTCTCGTTCTCGCCATTGTTTTTACCCAAATTTTGAGAGATGATGATCTTTTCGGGACAATCTCGACTGTTACATCGTATGATTCAAAGAGAATATGATTGTTCCATTCCTAATCGAAGCTCTGAGAATTTCTTTCCTAAATTGTAAGAAAGATCAAATCTCCAAGGATCAAACAATTTTGGGAACTTCACGAAAGAGACTTGATTTTGGATCTCTTCGTTTTGAAAAAATCGTAGCAGATTCGTGGAAAGTAGGAAACGATGACTTGAAACAGATCAGAAATTGAATTCGTCGCAAGAGAGAAAAAGACATCTACAAATCTGGTCTTTTTTGTTATGGTTGAAAACTATGTGGTTCATTTTGATATTAATTAGAATTTATATGTAGTTTAATTAAGTTCGAAAAACATAGCGGAGTTCAAACTCTGCAGATCATGCCACGTGGAGAAAACTTATAGGCTTTAAGGTAGCTAATTGGATCTGGGGCCCACGTTCGAGTGTGACGTGGCTTTGTGCTCGTCAACTCTTTGGTCCGACATTTCTTTTTTTCAAAATATTTATGAATTATTACACGTTATTGAATATTAATTCCACTTTTTTAGTATTTTATTCTTGTAAAATTGTTCCTACAAAATGAAGTTCTTACTCAGCCAATCATATGAAAATAATATACGTTTTAAAAAAATGATACATCTCTTTCTTCGTTTTTATAAATGATATTTAGACTAATTAAAGTGATCAAGATTCTAATATCTTCCTTCTACTATAACTTTGAAGAATAAGAAGAAATTGAAAATTTTGGTAGATAGCATTTTGACAAAGAAGTTATGGAAAGTTGTTAGCGGCGAATGTCAACACAAAGATTATGTACTAAATAGCGTTTTAGAAGCATTTTGAGGAAAAAGTTATGGAAAGTTGATTATATTACAGTGATCTGATAAACTATCTCGTTGAAGAAGATGGTTGGTTGGATTGAAGTTTAATTTGTTTTGGTTTCAAATTTAGGTGGTTAAGCGTTTGGTTGTAGATGCAAGCCGATTAAACCAATTGATATGTGTATTTTAAATATTTGTTACGCATAGTATTAGATATATGTTTGACAAAAAAATATTTATAATTTTTATTTAGTGGATATATAGAATGAGCCATTAACTTTGTGTATTTATGGTGCTATATAGAAGTTTGGAGGAAAAAATAGGAAAAATTGTCTATTTCTTCACCGTAACATTCATATAATTACAGTCTCCCATCAAATCGAAGGCTAAGTTTTTTTTCCCTTTAGTGTAACATCTAATGTTTAATTCTCCATAAAATAAACCTATATATCTACTTGTACATTGAGTTACTTCTAAGAATCCACTTACCCATGTAATTGAATTAGTTGGTTGATTAAATTGTTAACCATGTGGTTAAGTTAATGAAAACCGTTTAAAAGCTTAACCAAAACAGTAAAC
>OVAV01001745.1:0-10149 GCA_900406375.1 Iberis amara
TCCACAAACAAACTAAAACGTTTTTCCTACCGAAAGTTTAAAGCAAAATACTTACAGCACCGCTAAAATATCTTCAATCCCGCGAACATTTCGAGCATGAAATGCAGCATATCAAAGAAAAATAAATCTTCAACATCGCAAGACGTCGCAGATACCTTAATAACCATTTTTCGACAAAAATACCTTCCTCGATGAAAACTCCATTCCAGAAGACTAAACAGTCATACGCACTAACATCTTCTCAAACACACATCCTTCGCAAAAAATCAGTACGGTAGCATATACCGTCGTGTTAATTGCTGATCATAACAAACTCTCAAACTCACACGAACCCAGTCTACACAGAATTCAAAACCAAAACGAGTCAACACTCGCTCCTGTATCGAACACGTCGATTAGCCCCAACAGATGAATTAGTGATCCAACCTTTCGTGAGATTGGTTTTCACACACCCGACACAAGGGTAAATAGCACTATAAAAACCAGAATTTTGGTCAGCACTTCCAAACGACTTAAAAATTGCCTTTAGAGAAATGCTTGGTTCCTGATCGATGCGAGTCTATCGCAGATTTCAATATCGAAAGGGAATCTGGTTGAAATGATTAACGGGATATGTAAGCCGGGATAGTCTACGCACCCCAAAAAACCGAGAGTAAACATAGGTCTTGCCCTAAACCTATCACACTGGTCTCTAATATCTCTAGACATATTATCAAAAACTGATACGAGATCCCTAAACTTGTCTCGTCGCTCACACACGCAATATCCGCGTAGCTCATAGATTAGATTCTCCGAAGAAAACGACACCTAAAATGGATAAGTTAAACGTGCGACAAATCGCATAACGAAATACGAACTGACTACTCGTAATTTTGTTAAACAATATATATAAATGCAAATTACAAAAAGCCGCAAAGCGGCAGGTTTTTGAGGCCATATGCGGCCATTTTTACTGAAACGGCCACACTCGGCCAAGATCGGAATAGGGAACATGCTCTTTTACGCGAATCGACACTCAACACCGAGTAGGATCAAAATAACCGGTACACGACGCACCAAACATTCCCGGATCCTGTTCGACCGCTTCCTCGTCAACACGCGCGAGACCCCAACATCCTCCGAATCGGGAAAAACAGGAATGAAGCCAAGCATTCCCGGATTTCCGACTCGATCGGAGGGTTCAGGGACCTCACGTCCTTGTACCTCTCGACATATCCAGACATCTTCTTCCACTCAATGTCGTACCAGAAGCCAGGCTGCTTGGCATGATATAAAACGTCCGCCGAACCACGACATTTACGCCAGTCTTCAACGATTCGATGCGTCTAGTACAGCTTATCGAAGCAGGCTCCGAAGCGAGCCGAACGATCCGCCACGACTGAGACAATCTCGCGCTTGCCCCGCCTAACCGCGCGACAAACCTGGGAGGCCTGCTTCCGCACTAACTAATCCATCTCTCCCCTCAGACAAAAATATTCCTCCTCGAATTTCTTGGCCCTGTACCGAGCCGTTCGTGCCTCCTGATCACTCGCCATGAGAGCCTCTTCCATTATATTGATACCCTGTCGGAATGCCGTTAAAAAGTTAGCAAGTATACTCACGAAAACAGAATTGTGAAGCTTCAGCGCATGGCTTCGACCTCACAATTCTCTCCAAGGCAGGAGACTCAGACGGGAAAGCGTTTAGAAAATCGAAAATATCAGGTCCGAACAAAGGTATCGGTATCTGATTCAAATCGTCAAATTCAGTCAGACATACTCCAGGAACCAATCCTTCTCCGACTTGAACGAAACTACCCGCGACACCCTCGTTCCGCTGGGACCTTTCCCTATACCTCGCAAGAGGCATCTCATATGGAACAAAGTTCTCCATCATTGGCTCCTCTTCTTCAATAACAACTTCGGAGCGAGTATGAGCGTTATGGTAGGAAACGGAGTTTCGTACACGTTGTGGTGACAAATGCCCCCAGTGAATCGGGCCACCTCGGGGAAGGTCCCTAACAATGACCAGGTCATCTGGGAACGGGGGAATGGGATCGGGAACTGCATAACAAAGAAAAGGTGGGCGTTAGACATCTCCAAACGTTCTCGCGAGCTGGGGGGGTGGCTAACTGTTGGGTTAAAAATTGTCACGACGAAATTAATGTCTCATAAAATCAATACTTCCGGAAATACATTCCGGAAGAAACGCACAACGTCATCGGACAATTAGGAAACCATCTCTAAACTCTTTTGTCCCATCGGGTTTTCCTATCACTAAGCTTTTAACGAGGCAGGATGGTTCGCTTACGGCCAACGTATACAGAAAACTAAAGACCACGACAGATACGTTTTGGAAACACGACAAGTAAGTCAAGACTTTCAGATAAATCCTGCAGGCTCCAAACGTTGTTTGCAAGATGAACGTCATATGCTGAACGCACAATCAGCTGCCGATTGGCGAGCTGAACCTCACAAGTTCAGCTTGCCAACTGGCGAGCTGACTTTGTCTCGGACCATTCATTTCTCGTTTCGTATCATTCTGAGCTTCTGTTGGATTTCTACAGTAAAAACCGTAAAACTCGTTCTTATCGTATAAATCCAGAATTAATCGTATAAACGGTTTCGGTTATCATCAACGCCAAAGTCTCCATAGCTATACGATATGTCACTTATACGGTTGATACAATCTGTCCGCAAAGTTTTGATCGTATCATCGTACTAAGGTTCGCTTCTTAGACAAGAACCGTAAAAATCGCCTAAACCGTAAAACAGTCCAACGAGGCCTAAAACATGAAAACGGCCCACTTACGACTCTAACCGAGAATCAAGCCCAAGCACGATGGCGGTCGTATCTTTTCCTGCAATCCATGAAGAAAAGGAAGAAATCCAGAAAAGGAAGATTTCCGCATAAGAAAACGAAGATTACTTTTCCGCACCAAAGGAGAGAGGCATGGATACATTTAACTCCCCGCAACAAAATACTTAGGATTTTAGATTACTTTTCCGTTATTGCTAGTGAGCTGCGACTCAGTTAGGTTATTCAGTCTCTGTCGTTAATTCTAGGATACTCGCTGATTGTTCTTATTGCCGAGGTTATTGCTTGATTGTAACACGCTCACGAGATTCAGAATAACACCTCTTTTCCTCTTTTCGTACTCTTAGAATCATTTTCGTACAAGTTATTGTCGTACTCTGATCTTCTTACGTTTGACTCACATAAATATGGGAACTCTGGAAAGTTAGAGTTCTCTCTGATTTTCGTAACTAACGGAAATCAGACGGTGCACATTTCGGTTCCCACAATCCTCTCTTGGTGGCTCCAATGCATCTCCTTCTTCAATGAAAATGAAATTTTGGCTAGTGATTATCTTTTCGGTAAATTGATTATAGAGTGTGTAGCCTTTGGAATTGGCATCATAAGACATAACTTTCAAATTTTTTTTAGTAAGTTATGTCTCTCACGCAACACTGTTAAGGAGAATTTTAATAACTTTCAAATTGTTTAGTTTATTTATGTATTCATCAGAATTTATGAGAGTAAGGCAAACAATGAAGACTCGAAAAAATCCCAAAAGCTAAAAACTTTTTCTTTCTGCTTCTGAATTGGTTTCCAGTGTTGTTGGTATGAGCTCTAATGATTAATAAGTATTGTTAACTAAAGCTTATCAGTACAAGAAAACAAGGAAATTACTGACGAACGTATTGACGGGTCAAATTCCGTCAATAATTACTGATGGCTTTCTGGCAGAGTTTTGACGGAAGACGTTTGTCAGAAATACCGTCAGTCATTATGACGGATTGTATTTCGTCATTACTTACTGACGACATTTATGACAATAATTTTCTAAGGGAAAAATCCGTCAATAATTCGTCAATAAATTCTTTAGTAAATTATTCGTTGCAAAGTAGCCATTTAAAGCTGTTGGCAACGGATATATTCGTAAATATTGCCGATATGTCTGTTAGTAATCTGTTAGTGATGTTTTCTATAAAAACGAGAACACTCTATCTCCATTTCACAAGTTACAAACATTCTTAATAAAATATGTACTCCCTATTTACGATCATGGATGGATGGTGAAAGGAGGAATTAAGACACAAAGCTATTGAATGAGGAATATGCATGTGGTGTTTGCGAGTTTGTGGAGTTAGCATGTCGTTAACCTCGGGCACAAAGCAGTCGTAAGTTAACATGTCCATGTTCTTTATGTGGAAATTATCGTAATATCAGGATAGATGTTGTATGGAGTCACTTGTATTGCAATGGTTTTATGTCAGGTTATAAGATTTGGTATTTTCATGGAGAAAAACCTGATGTTGTTGGTAGTAGTAGCGCTAGCGAACCATTGGCCGATAGGACAGAAGAACCTAGAACGAAATTAGATTTTGGGGCTAGTACGGTTCAAATGGTTAATGACTTATATAGAGAAAATATAGAGTCAGCGCAGGTGTTGGCGCAGGTTGGTGAAGAAAGGTCTAATGAAGAACCTAATTTAGAAGCATGACGGTTTTTTGGTATGTTAGACGCATTGAATTAGCCATTATATAGAAGATGTAGAGATGGTAATTCGCATTTATCATCTGCAAGTAGGTTGATGGAGATAATAAATACATACTATAATTTGTCTGAGGATTGTGCTAACGCAATAGCCAATTTTGCGAGGGATATCTTGCCAGAGGATAACACTACTTTGTGTTCATATTACGAGATACAAAAACTTGTTTTGGGGCTTGGATTGTCGTATCTTGTTATAGACGTGTGCATCGACAATTGTATAATCTATTGAAGACGCGATGAAAACCGGACAATTGTCAATATTGTCGCAAACCAAGGTATAAAGATACAGGCCGTAGAGTTTTAGTGCCTTACAAGAGTATGTGGTATTTGCCACTAATAGATAGGTAGAAGAGGTTGTATCAGTCTGAGAGAACAACTACGTGAATGATATGGCATGCTGAACATAGATTTGATGGAGAGATTACACCTCCTCCTGATGCAGAAGCTTGGCGTCATTTTCAGTCTACATAACCGGATTTTGCGTACGAGAAACGAAAGGTCTATCTCGGATATAAGTACATATGGATTCAACCATTTTGGGAAGCATGGTAGACAATATTCTTTGTGGATAGTCATCGTGATGCCTTACAATTGACCGCAATCTTTGTGTATGCATAGAGAGTTTCTATGTCTCTCTATTCTTGTACCTGGACTTGATCATCTGAGATGAGCACTTGATGTGTTTTTGCAATCATTGATATATGAGTTGAAAAAATTATGAAAGCATGGAGAGGAGGTGTATGATGTATCGTTACAACAAAATTTTAAGATGTATGCAGTTCTTATGTGAACTATAAGCGATTTTCCAGCATATGGTATGCTATCCGGATGGACAACACACGGAAAACTAGCATTACCATATTGTAACAATAACACCAAGTCATTCTAGCTGAAAAATGGAAGAAAAATATGTTGGTTTGATTTTCACCAAAGGTTTTTTCCCCCGAATCATCTATACCGTCGTTCTACTACGTTATTCACAAAGAAGAGATGTGTTGAAGGTTCACCACCTGAATTAGATGGCACAGCTCTATTAGCCCAAATGAGCTATTATGGTGTTAAGAGGACCGTTGAAGCCAATGGTTGTGGGAATGGACATACACATGTACTTGATGGTTCAAAAGAACATCATAATTGGTACAAGAAAAGCATATTATGGGATTTGCCTTACTGGAAAGACCATTCTCTGACAACATAATGAACGTTGTTCTAAATGTCCAAGGGAAGACCAAAGACAATTTGAAGTCTAGATTAGACTTGCGAGACACTTGTTCTCGTCCTCAGCTTCACCTCACGAATGATGGAAGGTGTCCAATACCTGCATTCATATTACCAAATGATGCAAAGGATGCGTTCTTTGACTGTATTATCCATAGTGTCAAATTCCCCGATTGATATGAATATAATATCCGGAATTGTGTTGGAAAAGTTCATTGGAATGAAAAGTCATGTAGTGATGCAATATCTTCTCCCATTCGCATTTGCGCATCTCCTTCCTAAAGATGTGCCAAAACCATTGCAGGTATTAAGTCATTTGTTTATATGTTTTACTTATTGTTTACTTATATAGTTTTTTGCATTTACAACGGTTTGGGCTTTCTTTCGTGACATTCGCCGAAGGACACATTTTTTACATATAATTAAGTTTTAAATTTTTTGACTAACCTTATTAAATTTTCTAACGTATATTTAGGTTCGATGCGAAACATCTAATAGCCAAATATTTCCATCCTGGTTGCTCGAACTCGTGAACGGCCTGAAAAAAAGCTACGTCATATCCAAGATATTGCACGAGAGGGTTCAACTTTAATGTTCACGAGTCAGATAGTGGAAGGAAGACTCTGGACCATGGTATATCGTCCAATTCTAGAGATGTTGTGTATTACAAACTTCTTTGAGAGATATTGGAGGTCCGATGTACATGGATATTGAACTTGCGATGTGTTGTCTTCATGTGTGATTGGTATGATCCAACTGATGGTAGAGGTGTGAAAGTAGAAAATTTTGGCATGACATTAATACATTCGCGAAGGAAACTTGGAAAATATATCCCTTTATTCTCGCTTTACAAGCGGATCAAATATAATTTATTTGATGTTATATCCATATATATATATNATATATATATATTTAAATCAATTATATATATTATATCATCTATAGCATATGTATGTATGTTCCAACTGATGCAAGTATCTTATATTAAGTACCCACGCGTAAGAGATCGAAACGATCCATGGATAACAGTGACGACAATAAATCCTAGAGGTATGATTGAAGGCGTTTCAGAACATGACCCATTACAACCAATTGGAAATGGTACATTAGTTGAGATTCAACATTCTATGGAGGTCAATATTGTGGTGGACTTCACATTGTTCAGTGATCTGAATGTCGGTATACTTGGCGTAAACGATAAATCGGGTTACCAGTTTGAAGAAAACACGATTTCTTTATGATATGATTATTCATCTTCTTTCGAGTATATACAAATAATGTTTTGTAATAATAAAAATATTTAGATTCTGTTATATATTTGGTTTGTTTTTTAATTGTTTAGAAAAGTTGTAATCGTATTGACAATAAATAATCAATTAATTAATATTTTTTATATTTAATTATTTTGGAATCCACAGTTTCTGACGTAGTAAATCCGTCAATAATTTATCCGTCAATTAATTACTGATGGCATTACTGACAGATATATGAAATTCATCAATAACACTGTCAGTTTATTAGACGACAATATATGAATTTAGATTATTAATGCATTATAATACTGAATGTGTTATCATTCGAATGTAATCCCAACCCTAATACCTTATTTCAAAAAAAAAAATCCTAAATGAAACCCTAAACCACATTTACAAGTTATTCACAGATTTATTGACGGTTTTTATAAGTTCCGTCAGTAATCCGTCAGTAATTACTGTCGACATTACTAACGGATCTGAAATTTTGTTCCGCGGTTTCGTTTCCAAAAAAAATTGTGAAGCAGCTCAAATTTAATTTATTTCGATTGATGAGTTACTGACGGATATATTCGTCAGTAATATCGAGTATATACTCGAAAATCATAAGGTTCTTCCTCATTTTTCATTCTATTTATTCTCAAAAACCCGGCGACTCTCACTCGATTCTTGCGATTATCCGTCAAATCCGGCCATTCCAACCACAAATCATCATGTCTGACCTTCCATACAATCCATCTTAGTAAGTTTTAGATACATTTAGGTTGATTTATGAGTTTTATGTGAATATGAATTGTTAGTTTAGGTTTTGATGATTAGATGATTTCGGGTTTCGATTTTGATGATTTGTGTTGTTTGATGTTAAGATTGTTTTATTAGATGATCTAGGTTTGATTTAAGAGTTGTTTTGATGATTAGAATGTTTGGGTTTTGTAAATTTTAGATGTTTGGATGTTTAGGGTTTATGAAAATTTTTATGGTTTGTTGGAAATTAGATGTTTTGATGTTTAGGGTTTGTTAGTTTTTAATGTTTGAGTTGTTTTGATGATTTTTAGGTTTTAGATTTTGGATAGTTTAGGGTTTATGAAAATTTTATTTAAATCCTTATACAATAATTTTAATTATATAAATGTAAATTTATAATTTAAAATTTATAAATTATAAACTATGAGATATATTAATTATGAAATTTTTCATAATTTTATTAACATTGATACTAATGTGAATTTAACATAACTGTAATCTTAGTAATTATGGTCTTTATGTGGACTTGGGTCACAGAGGATCGGGAGGGTCTAGTTCGGTGGCGCCTCCTCCTATTCCTCCTTCTTCATTTCCAGATACTCAGATTTAGGGGAGGGCGTTTGATTATTCGGTTCGGTTTGGCTCTTGGTCGGGTCGGTTCGGTTCTAGATCGGTTCAGTTTGATTTGGATATAAAATTTTGGAACTATTTGAGAACCGATAACTTAATGGTTCTGGTTCGATTCAGATATTTTATCCAAAAAAAACTGAGAGAACTTAAGATATTCAAAATATCTGAAACTAAAAACACCCAGAAGAACCTAAAATATATGAAAGAACTAAAAGAACCAAAAATAATCAAAATATCTTAGACCGAAAATACACAAAAGAACCAAAAGTACCCGAAATACACAAAAATAACCAAAAATATCTATGGATTGGTAAGAGGGACATATATTCATTGTTCTTGGTATAAACACTTACCTTTGATTTTTGGTTTCTTTCGGTTATTTTCGGTTCCTCGGTTCGGTTCGGTTTCGAACCATCCATGGATCTTGATAAGAAGAATCATTTGGGTAATTTAAAGGGAACCATACCCGAACCGAACCTGATTTTTTGGTTCGGTTCAGTTCTTCGGTTCCGGATAATTATGCCCACCCCTACTCAGATTCCAGAAACTGAGTTAGCGCCTGCTGCAGATCTTCCTCAACGTTTTCCGCTCGAGGTGCTTCTAGTGCAACCTGGACGTGAAAGGTTGTTGCTTCTGGATCCATCTCTCGTAGACGAAGCGACATGGTTCGTGCCTTCGGATAATGGCATGAGTAAGTGAGAATGATGCACAATCTCCTCCTAAAGACCTATTTGAAATTTTTGGATATGCCTGAAGATGATCAGGAGACTTGGTTGCGACACTTTGCCGTAGATTACCTTTTCTAATAGTTTAAATAAACAACAAAGTTGAAATATGTGTTACTAAATTTTAATTTTATAATCATATAGCAAGAAGTCAACTAGTGCGGAAGGAGTTCAGGAAGTAGGCGGGCCGGGTTTACAGTTACTATAACGGTTTTTTTGAAGTGATGGTAAGGGCTACTCAACAAAAAAACCGTTTTAGATAACTTCATGATCGCGTTGCTCGGGAGGTGATCAAGACGTCGAAGAACCTGATCGAAGAGATGAGGGCTACTCAGCAGTCACCAGATGATGGTGATATCTCCCTTGAGACGCAGTACGAGATCGTTACCGAGGTATGTATTATTTTATGTTTATTTAAAAATATTGCATTATATGTATTCTAACACTTTTTATTTTGGTTTTTTCAGACAGCGAAGAAGTGAAAGGGGCACGTGTTCGGGTTGGGATCTTTACAGAGACGAGGAGATCATGAGGAAGGACGCGGAGGTAGAGACCCTGAAGAAGACTATTGAGGACTTGGTGGCTGAGCGACATGCGCAAGATGCGAGCATTCATGGACTCGATAAACCGACGTCTCAGAGGACACTAGTTTTTTGTAATTTGAAACTATTTTAGGATTTATTTTTTTATTTTGGGAATTTATTTTTAGTTTTGATAATATTTTGAATTTAATTTTATTTTATGAATATTTTCGAATTTAATTTTTTAAATATTTAACCAATTAAAAATCAGTTAATCAAATTAATTAATATTATTTTTTATTTAATTATTATAGAATCTGTCAATAACTCCGTCAGTAGTTTCTGACGAAATAAATCCGTCAATAATATATACCGTCACTAATGCCATCATATTGGTATATGTGCGTTAGCATTCCGTTTTTTCTAGATGGATCTGTCGAGAATATCAATAGGCGGAAAGCATTATATATGAAACAAGCACACTTTACAACACAAAGATATGGAGTAGTAATCAGCCAT
>OVAV01001746.1:0-12577 GCA_900406375.1 Iberis amara
CGTTGTGGACATGACACTGATAATTAGCATCGTGTATGCTCACATCGCGGACATGACGCTGATAATTAGCATCATGTACATACGCATCATAGACATGACACAGTGCAGACGACGCTGGACGCAAACTGCATTATCATTGTGGACATGACGCCGATAATTAGCATCGTATACACACGCATCGTGGACATGACTCACGCGTTTGTACACATGATCTATGGGTTAAAATTAGAAAAGAAAAAAAAAATATCTTTCCTACTTAAAGTCCACCAATAACAACAAGTGCATTTTCCTACAATTACACTCTTATAAAGTGTACTAGAGTGGAAGCCACCCTTTATAAATCTCCCCATTCAGCTTTGTAGTTACACAACATTTTTTTAGGGAAATACCACTGGATATACATTATATATTCTAATATTTAGTAAATAACCACTACTCGTAGATGAAAACTCTCTCTCCGGCGATATTATGCAATATATTCCTTTAAGCCCCTACTTTGATTAACAGTCTATCTATATGCGTAGGCTCGCTTTTTCCACCTACGTTATGGGTAGTCAGTATATTGTTTTGGTAGTCAGTATATTTTGGGGTTTAGATTTTATATTTCGGGATTTAGGGTTTATATTTTGGAGTTTAGGGTTTATATTATGGGGGTTTAGGGTTTATATTTTGAGGGTTTAGGGTTGATATTTTGGGGTTTAGGGTTTATATTTTTGGGTTTATGGTCTATATTTTATGTTTAGTGTTTATATTTTTGTGTTTGGGGTTTATATTTTGTGTTTAGGGTTTATATTTTTGGGTTGATGGTCTATAGTTTATGTTTAGGGTTTATATTTTTTTGTTTGGGGTTTATATTTTGTGTTTAGGGTTTATATTTTTGTGTTTGGGGTTTATATTTTGTGTTTAGGGTTTAGTGTAAATACTTTTGGGGTATTGAAGTCTCTAGGAGTAGTGAAGGTATCTATTTGTCTCGGCGAAAGTACGGTCATGACATCGTTTATGAGGCAAGGATGATTTAAATTTTGGGGTTTAGGACTTATATTTTGGTGTTTATGGTTTATATTTTGCGGTTTATGGTTTATATTTTTGGGTTTAGGGCTTATATTTTGGAGTTTAGAGTTTATATTTTGAAGTTTATGGCTTATATACATTATTAGTTCAACTATTGTTTTAAAGTAGTCCGACTATTTCCGAGTTTATATCTCACTAAAACGAAAATTTATTATTCACTATTTAAAAATATAAATCCGTTTTTAATAATTTAAATCATGTTAGATGCAGAATAAAATATGTGTTTTTTTAGGTAAGTTTTTATGATTTTATTTTTTGAATTGAAATGCTTAAATTGTTAAAAAGAATGAAGGGGGTAGAATTAAAAAAAAAAAAAAAAANTTTTTTTTTTTGAATTTAAATGCTTAAAATTTTAAAAAAAAAGAAGGGGGTAAAAATAAAAAAAAAAAAAAAAAGAGATGAACCTCAAAGGGTAAGAGGGAGATATGTGTGGCATATTAATACCAATTTTTTAATTATACGTTGCAATGTATATTTTCTTAATTTCTCAGCTATTGATCATTCAGCAAATTAGCTTTTTTTATCAATAGTTGGGTCTATCTATTCCTTTTTGATTTTCTTGTAGTTTCTTTCGATCCCATATCATAAAATTAAAAGACATTTTTTTATAAATATGTGAATTATATTAAAACAAACTTTGTTTACAACCTATTATGCGATGTTTTTAAAATCTCAAAAAAAAAATTAAAAAGTCTAATAGAAATTAGAGAAAGATACAATGATTGGATAGATTCTAACTAGTGGTATGTGAACCACCGAGATAAAAAGGTTGGTGTAACCTTTTCTATCTATTCGAAAATAGGATAATGTCCCTAATGTTCCTCTCCAAAAGCTTTATAAGCTTTATAATCAAAAGAAATTTCCTTTTTGCTATAGAATGTTCTCTATTTTTCTGTTATGTTTTGTTTAGTCTAGTATAAAACCCAAAAAAAACCCCAAAAAAGTTACTTGTTCCTTATTTCAAAATTGTTATGTGCTATTTTGTCAATTAAGAACAAGGATTTATTTTGTTCTTGTGTGTTTCATTCAGTTGTTAAATTGATGTGTTTTTGTTGCATTCACTTTGTTTCAGTTATGCGTAATCACTTAAAACCCATTAAAAAATCATCTTATTTGTATTCATTTCTATTTACTGCATTCATTCTATTGTTAGCATTCTGGCGACGAGTATAGCCAGCAGTAGTGGCTGACAAAATAAGGCAATGGCTAGATATGGCTTTGGCTCAGGTGCAGCTAGGGTTTTGGTCGGAGAGAAAAGAAAATGTTTTGTAGTCTCTTTTGACCCTAAGCTCCTTTTAAAGACTTTTAAGTAGGGAATCTCTAGAGTTTGTATTGAAACAAACATTTGAGATGATTAGTGTTTTAATGAGTTTTAAATGATTTGGGGTGAATTGAACAAGTTCATGTGATTTATTTCGAAATTCTTTACAATTCCACCTAAAACCATGAGATTTAAAAATTCTTATGGTTAACTAAAAATCCACTAAAATACTATATGATCAACAGAAATCCATTAATTATTCCAATAACAACAGATTTCATGAAACAATTTAAAACTTTTTAAAGTTCTTGTTTGAATAATATTGGATTTGTGTTTTGAATACAAATTTCACGTCCAATACATGATCCTAGGATTTACAACAGCTAAATTTGGATTTAATGGACTCTTGGTTTTTCATGCCTTTTTGACATTACTTCATGACTCTCGGCCCCAGAACGTTACAGAATACATAAAGAGGAGATCGAAAGGTCAGGCTTTACGGACACAGCTTGAAACAAGTTGCAGTGTTTAGTAATCTATACACAACACCAGAAGCTCCAATTCATGTTGTTAAGAAATTAAATCCTGTGTAAGGACTGCCATGACTTCGTGACCCATATAGTTGACAAGAATATAACTATGAAAGATGGGAACCAGACAATACTGAATGCTCTTGCAAAAGGGGTGAAACATCATCAGTTGTTGTAAAACATTTGTGAAAAGCGTTTCCAAAATTATTAAGAATTTTATTCAGAGACTCCCTCAAAAGAAAATAAACAAAGTACACACATTGTAAACCTTGAAGTTACTCCTTCTGGCTGGAGGTAGCAGCTGGGATTTCTTTTTTAGACTCTGAAATTAAACCTTCAAGTGTCTTGTAGAAATCTTCAGGTAGAGGACCAGGCCGGTGCTGCGGGACATGCTTGGGAATCGGAGCATCATTCTCAATTACTTCACATTCATAGTCATCTGGAACACCCCAAGGATCCCATTCTGCATATACAGTGTTGTCAATGGGCAGTTTCATAATTAAACGAACCAAAATTCTACACAGTTGAAACTCTGCTCTGTAGCATATTATAAGTTTAGAACCAAAGAATGTGATAAGGCTCAAACAAACGAAAGACATTCACATTTTTTCAAGAAGAAGGAACAATATCTCAGAAAAATCACTGAAAAGGATCATAAAGTTCGGAGGGTTATCACAAGCATTAACACTAGTATATTAAAGTCCATGTGTGTTAATAGTTTACAACCTAATGAGTTGCCACAAAGCAACTCTCCCCCTTTCCCAGTTTTATGATATTGTATTAAGAGGCTTCGGATCTTGGTGCTCTCGTATCACTTCTTATCGTTCTTCATTTATTTAGCACAATAAAGCTCTTATGAGCATAAATCTACGTTGGTTTGAATCTACTAACATAATTCAATTGCAACTGCGAAACAAGAACATTGATTTTCAACATGGCCACAATTATGGATACAGAAACTCTGAGATCTTGGAATTTCAATGACCATTAACTCGCCATTCAGTTTCTCAATTTACAGATCCATTTCTTGGAAACAAATCAACCTATAGTTCATACTTTGTTACCTAACCATTCTACATCACCAGCGACCTAACAGGATACCACAGTGAAACAGCAAATGAAAAGAAAGGGAAGAGCACACGGACCGATCATTTTCCCAATGAGTGTGAGCTCATCTTGTGCCTCCTCGATGAGCTCTTCGACTTGGCCACACCCAAGCCGCTTCTCGATCACCTCCCAGTCTTCTTCTTCCTTGCACACATTGAGACGGTGGCGTGTGAAAGATTCAACCGCTTTCCGGTATCCTTCATCCTCTGGTACGGCTTCGATCTCCTTTAGTGTTTTGCTGTAGAGATCGATTAGCACCGCCCTTGCATTCGGGACAACGTCAAGCCCAACGATACCCGTCGTCTGCTTCACTTTAGCCAATAGCGGCCGTCCGATTACACGAAGGAACATCTCAACCGCTGGATCGTAACTCCGGCGAAATCTCAGGATTTGTATGTTATAGTGTCAACTATGAAGAAGCAAAAGCAATCGAGAGAGGTCTAAGTATGAGCCGAAATTTAAGTTAAATGGGCCTATTTATACACTCAATGGGCTTTTTAAGTTTCTAGAATTTGTTATAATAAGTTTGGAGTTTCCTCGTCTTTTCTTTGTTAATGTGCCTTGATTTTAACCAATTTCATTTAATTATATTTAACAGATGTTTTCTATTCATGAGTCGGGACCAACATATTTTGAAAAGGAAGCCAACTGTTTTTTTTTCCGACAATACTTATATAGAATTAAAACCGTCGAATTATAGAGTTTGATACAAAAGGAGATAATCAAACCATTTTAGCCAATTCATTAGCAACAACATTATATAGTTGAGATATATGAGAGAATTGTACAAAAGAAAATGATTTCATTAAAAACTGAATATCATGAAGATAAGCACTGCAACCTTTGAGTGAGTTTTGTCTATGATCTAAGCATTGGGATGTGGTGGTTGTCATCATGTTCACCATCTGCTTACAATCACTATAAATGTAAAGTTTGTTAAACTAGAGCCGCCTTATATGTTGAAGAGCTTCTCCTACAACTAGTAATTCAACTTCAAGCGTAGTGTTTGTTGGAGGAACAACAACATATCCTTGCAAAATTTTCTTGTCATCTTTATATAACACCCAGCCAATACCAGCAGGCTCCTTAGCAGCAATCCAAGATCCATCTATCAAAAGACAATATTCATCAAAGACATGTGAAGAATCATAGTTAGAAGTTAGATGATTTGTCCTATTCCTCCCTATTACATATTCATAAACAGAGCATTGTTCCTATAAGGCATTACTCCATAGCCGAAGATCAATCACTAATAAACTTTGGGATGCTTCTTCGATAGTTATTGAACACAATGTCATTACACATTTTCCAAATTCTTCATCCACTGAAAGGGCCAAGAGTGTTATCCATGGAAGAACTCAAAAGCCTCTGATTGATAACCATAGCAACGTTATCCCTAAGAGAGTCTGAGAACTGAGTGTCATTTGAAATGGGGGAGTTAGGGCTTAACTCCCAGACTTCTTTAGATACAAGACACTTAAATAGTAGGTGATTGACATCTTCCTCCTAACCACATAACCGAAAAGTTAAATCAATAAAGCATCCTCGGCGTTTAAATTTGAAGTAACAACCAATGAATTTTTGGTTGCTCTCCACCAAAAGAGTTTGATTTTGCCAGGTACATTCATTGTCCATAAATGCTTGTAGAGCTCACTATTTGTGTCTTGGCCTGGAGGGTATCTTCTTGTATGTAGAAAATGATATCTTGGCCGGACATTGTAGTCTCCATGCTTGGTATAAAGCCATGTAGGCCGATCTGCAACACCATAGCGACTAGGCCTTAAACATCTTATGATACGATCCGGGATCGCTACTCTAAGCAAAGGCTAGGTAAATTGAGGCTCTCGGACCAAATACAGAGTTTCTTGGCCAAGAAGTCTCGTCGGGTGTTGGGGTGATGCATTCGAAAGGCTCGGGTGACTACGCAAAGCTATCGGGCTGCTGTACTGGCTCGGGTCTATGGTTGGGGCTCTCGGCAGTGGATGCGGCTGCGTCTGGATTGGCTCGTTCCTCTAGCTATTTTATCGGCTGGAACAGGATGAATAACAGGGACGATGCGGACAACAATGGAAAGCGGATGATGCAACGGCTCACGTGAGCGATGCGGCACAACGGTTGAATGGATGAACGGACGGGGCGACTAGATGGGACGGACGAACGATGCGGTGACGATGGACAATGCGGTGATGCGATAGAATGGTGCGATGAAGGGGAATTCGTCTCGGTCAAGTTGTGGATTTCTTGAACGATGGATAATAGAAGTACTTGTAAGAACTTCAGATTTCTCAAATCAAAGAGTGAACAAATCGATTGCACAAAGCTTTTTTCTTAAAATCATTCACTGAGAAACAAAGAAACAAGCGTTTAATCATAAGTAGGCGACAAGGAAGCCTTGGGTTCGATCAAACTAAAACAACATATAGTCTGAAAGAAAAACAACATGATGTCTAAAAATACAAGCAAAACAACAAAGCGTTTATTTTACAGAAGTTTTTAAGACACTCGGCCAAGGCAACTACTCCTGAATAGCTTAGGCGTAGTGATGCGGTTTTCCTCGTTAAAAATATTAATGGAGAACTTCCTTCCTACCAAAATCTCCACCAAGGAAAAGAGTACAAAACCACATTACTTAGCTACTCAATCATAGTTACATGGTTCTTCATTCTGGCTGACTTTGAAGATGTTGAATACGTCCAGGGAAGCTTTAGAGTCTGCATGGATCATGGCATGAATCTTCTTGGCTAGCTCCTTGGCTTTGGACCGAGTGATCCTTCCTTTTGGCCCAAGTTCCGGCTCAGGTTCAAGCGCATGTTCTACCTCATCTTCATCTGCGCTGGCCACGATCATATCATCATCCCCCTCTTGAAGAGGATTTGTCTTCGAATCTGTATCTGCAACATAAGGGATCAAATCAGAAACATTGAAAGAACTTGATGTTTGATACTTCCCTTTTAAGTCGAGACGGTAGGCGTTGTTGTTGATTCTTTGGACAACTTCAAATGGTCCATCTACTCGCGGCATCAGCTTGGACTTCTTCTCCTCGGGAAAACGATCTTTTCTAAGATGAATCCAAACAAGATCGCCTACTTCGAAGACCATCTCCTTGCGGCCCTTGTTGGTGTGTTTCTCATAGAGCTTAATCTTCTTCTCTATGTTCTCCTTGGCCTTAGCATGAATCCTGCGAATCTCTTCAGCTTTCTTCTTTCCATCTAAGTTGCATATTTCACTTAAAGGCAAAGGGATCAAGTCTAGAGGTGACTGCGAATTAAACCCATAAACGATTTCAAAAGGAGAAAAGAGAGTTGAAGAATGCTTAGCGTGATTGTATGCAAACTCAATGTGTGGAAGGGATTCTTCCCAAGACTTGAGATTACTCCTCACCATAGCTCCTAAGAGTGTAGAAAGAGACCGGTTTACCACTTCGGTTTGTCCATCCGTCTGAGGATGACACGTTGTAGAGAATGACAGCTTCGTTCCTAGCTTGGCCCAAAGTGTGCGCCAAAAGTGGCTCAGGAACTTGGTGTCTCGGTCAGAAACAATGACTTGTGGCATTCCGTGTAGCCTCACGACTTCTCTAAAGAACAAGTTGGCTACACTCACGACATCATCTGTCTTGTGGCTAGCTATGAAGTGAGCCATCTTGCTAAACCTGCCAACAACTACAAAAATCAAATCTCTACCATTTCTGGTTCGAGGTAAACAAATCACAAAGTCCACCGTAAGGTTGTACTTTACTCTTAGCCATTTTGCACACGGCACACCTAGAACAAACCTTCTCTACATCTTTCTTCATGTTTGGCCAGTTAAATCGATCTTGTAGCCCAAGTAGCGTCTTTGTCATGCCAAAATGCCCAGCTAATCCTCGTCCATGAGCTTCTCGGACAAGCAACTCTCAAATGGAGCTATTAGGAATGCACAACCAATTTCTAAAGAAGAGGTAGCCGTCCTGTCTATGCTATTTCTCAAAGGCAAACTCAGCACATTTCGCATAAAATTCTTTAAAATCAGAATCTGACTCATACAAGTCATTAATCATTTCAAATCCCATAAGCTTGGGCGAAAGTACTGAGATTAAGGTGTACCTCCGAGACAATGCGTCAGCTACAACATTGTCCGTACCTTGCTTATACTTTATGACGGAAGGAAACGTCTCAATGAATTCTATCCAGCGACCATGCCTTTTATTGAGCTTCTGTTGTCCCTTAAGATGTTTCAGAGATTCATGGTCGGTGTCGATGACAAACTCCTTCGGAAAAAGATAATGATGCCACGTCTGAAGAACTCTGACTAACGCATAAAGCTCCTTATCATAGGTGGGGTAGTTCAGAGTTGAGCCACCTAATTTATCGCTGAAGTAAGCCACAGGCTTCTTGTCTTGAATCAAAACAGCACATATACCTACACCAGAAGCATCGCATTCAATCTCAAAAGTTTTCATAAAGTCAGGTAAAGAGAGTAAAGGAGAATTGATAAGCTTTTCTTTCAAGGCTTGGAAAGCCTTTTCTTGTGCATCTCTCCATTTGAAACCAACGTCTTTCTTGATCACTTATGTAAGAAGTGCGGCTACTGTGCTGAAGTGTCAGACAAAACGCCTGTAAAACTCGGCCAGGCCATGAAAGCTCCGGACTTCGCCTACATTCTTTGGGCTCGACCAATCTTTAATGGCTTTAATCTTGTCCTCATCCACCTTTACACTATCTGCACTAACTACAAAACCTAAGAAAATAACCTCATTAGTACAGAAGGAGCACTTGGCTCGGTTAGCAAAAAGATTCTCGACCCTTAAAACATCAAAAACATATTTTATATGAATTAAGTGTTTGGCTAAACTCTTGTTGTAGATGAGGATATCATCGAAGTAAACCACAATGAATACTCCGATGAAAGCCCTGGATACGTGATTTATGAGGCGCATGAATGTGCTAGGCGCATTGGTTAAACCGAATGGCATGACTAGCCATTTATAAAGTTCATGCTTTGTCTTGAAAGCCGTCTTTCATCCATCTCCTTCCTTCATGCGGATCTGATGATATCCACTCTTGAGGTCGATTTTGGTGAAGATTATTGATCCACATAGCTCATTCAACATGTCGTATAGCCTCGGGATTGGATGCATGTATATGAATGTAATATTGTTGATAGCTCTGCAGTCCATGCACATCCTCCATGATCCGTCTTTCTTTGGCACTAGTAAGACTGGAACTGCGCAGGGACTTACACTCTTTCGGATATGGCCTTTACTGAGCAGCTCTTCTACTTGTTTCTACGGCTCCTTTCTCTTCACTGGATTAGTACGATAGGCGGGTCTGTTTGGCAAGGCCGATCCTGGCACAAAGTCAATCTGATGCTCTATGCCCCGGATTGGTGGAAATCTGTGTGGAATCTCCTCTGGAAAGATGTCATTGTATTCCTACAAAAGGTCAGACATACCACTAGGAGGCTCATATGAAACATTAGTACTTACTAGAGACTCCTTGTAAACAAACATAAAACTAGTTAATACAGGGTCAAAGAGTTCAGAGAATTCACTGTGGTCGATGAACAAATTGTTGGCGACTTTCTCCTTCTCTTTTAGCTTCATTTTATTTTGGTCTTGGTAGATCTCACTAGGCGTGAGTAGCAGGAGAGTGATCTTACGGCCATTGTGCTCGAATGTGTGCTTGTTGGTGAAGCCATCATATATCACTTTTCAGTCTGATTGCCACGGTCTACCCAAGAGAATATGGCTTGATCCCATCGGTAAGACATCACATAACACTTCATCTTCATACTTGCCGATTGTAAGAGTGACCTTGACTTGATGAGTCACGATCAAATCTCCTCCATTATTAAGCCATTGAAGCTTGTAAGGCTTTGGATGTGGAATAGTCTCAAGGTTGAGCTTCTGAACCATAACTTCGCTTGCTGCATTGGTGCAACTCCCACCATCTATGATGAGACTAGAGACTTTTTCCTTGACAAACATCTTGTGTGGAAAAGATTTTCTCTTTGGCAAGTTTCTTCAAATTGATTATGAACACTAAGTGTTCTTCTTTCCACTAACATCTCCACCATGGCAGTTGCTTCTTCTTCTTCTTGCTCATATTTCAGCCTCGGACTTCTCTAGAGGCACGATTTCTCCATTGTCTCTTAAAAGAAACACTTTCTTGTTCGGCCAATCTTGGGAATATTGTCCCATTCCTTTACATCTAAAACACTGAGTGTTTCTTAATGAAGCCTCGATTCTCGGTTTGAATTCGGCCTTAACTTCTTTCTTAGTCACGGTGACAATTGGCTTAGTGTCTTTAGAGACACTCGGCTTGTTGCTGGAAAAATCTCTCGGCTTAGTAGCTTGCGGCACAAAACTAGGCTTAGTATATCGCCTCTTGTTCGGAGCCTCAATCAATTTGGCCTTATGCACCATCTCATCAATGTCTTCATAACTTTGCAGCTCAAGCTTGTCTTGAATATCACGGTTAAGTCCACCTAAGAACCCGGACATAACCATATCGTCTCCTTCTCTTAGATCAGCTCAAATCAATAGCGTTTCAAGCTCTTGATAGTAATCACGGATAGACTTGGTTCCTTGAGCCAATCTCCTGAGCTTGCTGAGTATTTCTCTTTGGAAATAAGCTGGAACAAACTTCTTCCTCATATGGACCATGAGTTGATCCCAAGATGATATTGGCGGCTCATGTAGACGAGCCCTTGTGAGGCTTAATTGTTCCCACCATAGCAGTCTATAATCGTTGAATTCTGAAACATCGATCTTGACCTTGTTGACTTCATAAGTGCCTTGGCACAAGAAGTTGGACTCCATCTTCCTTTTCCAATCAAGATAAGTTTCTGGATCATTGGTTCCATAGAATGCTGGAAACTTGATCTTGATATGCTTGAGTTGTTGAGCTGCGGGAGTTCCATATTCTCGGCTTCTAGCTCTGATTGTGCTTCCACAACTATGGTCAGAAGCATCTCTATCTTCATAGTACTCATTGTCAGTATCTATGAAGATTCGGTGTCCAGCAATGTGTTCTTCTCTTTCGTGTGGACGTACTTGGTATCTTTCAGCTCTATCCGAACAGGTTGGATTTTTTCTTTGGTTGAAAGCAGTCTCTCGGCCTCCTCTCGGGTTTCGGTTAGTTTGCAGCTTAGGCTTGGCTCCAGGAGGTGTTGGATCTCTCCTTGGTCTCCTAGAAGATGTCCCAATATGTTCTTTCCCCTTAGCCATGTGAATAGCTTCGGAAGGAGTTAGAGTATGCGAAGACTCCTCTTCGTTTGAGCTTTGTTCCTTCAAGAGGTCTCTCATCTTAGTCTCAACCTTCTCATTAAGCTGGTCAATTTTTTGAGTGAGTTGGGCAGCAGTAGCTAGAATAGATTCCTTGATTTGTTGAGCCATCATGCGCTTTAAGGTTTCCATTGCCTCGGCTGAAAGCTCCATGGTACCTGAAATACCAAAAAGCTTCTCACAATAATTTTGTTCAAAAACTACAAACCAAAGACATAAATATGGATGAGCCGATTTCGATGAAGGGAATTCTCAAGTTTCTAGGCGATCTAAAGACTAATGCAATTAAACTTATATGACAAATTATCAACCTAAAAAAAGTTCTAGGCGATTCCAAATTACAACCTAAACAGAACTTAAAACTTATTGTAGATAAAACTTAAAGCTCAAATTAACACCCAAAACGAATTAAACAAAGGATGGATAATTTGATTCTGGTCCTATAGTTTGCGCAACATGCAATTCTAGGGTTTATGCGATATGAGTATCAAAAAGAAAAAGAGATAAAGAGTTAGGGTTTAGGGATTTCGCCCAGTCTTCCATTTAGAGTTGGCTCTGATACCACCTGATACGACCCGAGATCGCTACTCTGAGCAAAGGCTAGGTAAATTGAGGCTCTTGGACCAAATACAAAGTTTATTTGCCAAGAAGTCTCGTCGGGTGTTGGGGTGATGCAGTCGGAAGACTCGGGTGACTAGGCCAAGCTATCGGGTTGTTGTATTGGCTCGGATCTACGGCTGGGGCTCTCGGCTAGGGCTGCGGCTGCGTCTAGATCGACTCGTTGCTCTAGCTAGTTTCTCGGCTAGAACGGGATGAACAACAGGGACGACGCGAACAACAATGGAAAGTGGACGATGCAACGGCTCACGGGAGCGATGCGACACAATGGTTGAGTGGATGAACAGACGGGGCGACTAAACGGGACAGACGAACGATGCGGTGATGATGAACAATGCGATGATGCGATACAATGGTGTGATGAGGGGGAATTCGTCTCGGTCAAGTTGTGAATTTCTTGAACGATGGATAGTAGAAGTACTTGTAAGATCGAATTCTTGTCAGAATTTTGGATTTCTCAAATCAAAGAGTGAACAAATCGATTGCACAAAGCTTTTTTCTCGAAATCATTCAGTGAGAAACAAAGGAACAAGCATTTGATCATAAGTAGACAACAAGGAAGCCTAGGATTCGATCAAACCAAAACAACAGGTAGTCTGAAAGAAAAACAACTTGATGTCTAAAAATATAAGCAAAACAATAAAGCGTTTATTTTGCATAAGTGTCTAAGACACTCGGCCAAGGCAACTGTGACGCCCCATCCCGGACACTAAGTCCAGAACGGCC
>OVAV01001747.1:0-12575 GCA_900406375.1 Iberis amara
TTTCATAATACGCAGTCATTAGTTTTTTGAGACCCGTATGAACTCCTAATCGGTATAGAACTTGGTTTCCATGTTTCACAAATTTAAATCAAAATTGAGAGTGGGAAGGAAAAGAATGATCCTAAATTATATATTGTTTAAGTGAATATGATAGTAGGATTTTTCAGAGGTTTACTAATTCAATTTCCTAGTGCACTATTGCAGCATATAGGGTTGTCAATCCAAATGAGTATTAACCACTCTAGATAAGATCAGATTCAGTTAAGTCAAGCCAAGTGGTTAAAAATTTAAACTAACAGTCCTAACTAAAGAGAACAAACAAGAAGCTAAACTTAAACATAAGAATCAGTCTATTAAAGCCAATAAACACCCTAAACATCCAACACCTTGGGTTAGGAATGTATTCTCTGAAATCATTTGGTTCAGACATTTCATCAAACACCTTCTGGGTGTGGAAATGTCTAAGATCATATTTCAATTGATCAGAAGAAATAAGCATTAAGAACACTGAAACAGAAAGGATCTATGCATAAAAAATCTTAAACATCTAGGAGATCAAAGATTCGACACTAATCTACCCCATCCTTAAGAACCCTGAAACTACTCAGAACTCATGATGAACACAAATCTAGAAAACGAAATAAACATGTTAATCATCAAGATCAGGCTTATATTAGTGAGAATATCAAGTATGAAAGGCAGAAACTAAGTAGATTCAAAGTGCAATGATAAAACTCTAAAGAACACTCAAGAACACAAACCCAGAATTTGATGATCAAACCCAAAAAATCACATGCACCAGGTATTCATGAAGCTAAGATAGAGATTAGCAACTATAAGAAAGAATCAAAAGCAAAAACTAAAGAGATTGAAAGATATTGAACAAATCATCCAGGAACATCAGAGCATAAAAACATAGAGAAAACTAAGGAAAAACGCCTAAAAACAAACGGTGAAAACAAAATGGAGGCGTAATTAAGCTATTTATAGTGGTTTAGAAATACCCTAAACCACTAAAAGACAAATAAAAATGGCTTCGGATGGCTTGACTCAGACCATGGCCGAGTGGAATGGTTAAGTATATGTTTTGGCTCGACGGGAAATGGGAAGAATCGGCTACAACCCGAGTGCTTTGTCCGCTGCAACATTCTAGCTCGGGTGGAAATGGTCTTACTCGGACATTGGCCGAGTGGTGTGGCCGATGTGAAGACTTTGCTCGAGTAGAAATGAGCTTGACTCGGGTGAGATCGGAGTGGTCAAGCCGAGTTGAAGGTTTGGCTGAGCTGGATATGATCACACTCGGCTCCAATCCGAGTGTGGTGGCCGAGTGGAGCATGGCTTGAGGTGTGGACTGATCAGATTCGGCTATGGCCCGAGTAGGTTGTCCGAGTGATCAACTTGTTCGCCAGGCTGGAATGGCTCTGACTCAACCATTGGCCGAGTGTGTTGTCTGCGTGGAGACTTGGCCGAATTCTCCATGTTCTAGATTCGGCTCCATGCCGAGTGTGTTGTCGGCGTGGAAATTTGGCAGAATCTGGATTTTTGGCTTGGCAAATGTCGAGTGGTCTTGGCCGAGTGTAGGCTTGGGCTGCACAATCATCTCCTTGACTCGGTTGTAGGCTGAGTTGAATGTCCACGTCAACACTTCTCTTTCTTCAATTCGTCTTTATCGCTCCAAAAGTTCTCTAAGTACCTGATTCAACTCCAAAATGCAACATTTATGCAATGCACATGCAAAACTATCCTAAACATGCAATGATATTAAGAAATACCATGAATGCAACATATTGATCACATAACATAAGTAAAAAATGATGATAAATGAATATTAAAACATGTAAAATACAGAGTCATCAACTCCCCCCAAACTTAATCCTTGCTTTCCCTCAAGGAAGTAATTCATAATCTGGAGAAGAGGTTTGAAAGTGGGGATTCATAACCAAATATGCCGATAAACTAGATCAAATAAATGTCCAAGTTAATAGTTCTAGAATGCAAAGTAACTTCATTCTACTTAAAAACTTTAGCCATACTCATCAAAACATGATTCATATCAGTTCTGATCTACACATGCATTCAAATCCACCTATCCCTTTATCATTAATTAAGCAGAAACCATGGATCAAGCTATGCACATTCATTAAACTCATTTGGCTAAATGACAAATTAAAAGAAAAAGATGGTCCCTTCACACATTGGTTAACATTTCAAAACATGGATCACTCAAAAGGGAATGAGCTTTAGCATAATGCTAAAAGTAAGAACCAATTGATGTGTACAAGAATAGAATCTCATTTACTCAATAACATAGAAGCTAAGAGATTTCCTAATTCTAAACCCAGTAACAAATCGTATTTCTACCCTTTATAGCTCAAAGCTAACATCATAGTTCTCATTTCTTTTTTCTTTCTTTTCTTTTTCTTATCCTCGGAGAGGTTTCTTTTCCTTTTACCTCTAGAAGATTGGTTTCTTTATGATTTTAGCAGCTATGGTTTTCTTTTTCTTCTTACACATTAAGACATTCTAGGCTTTTGCCCTTTTTTTGTTAAAAGCTTTTGCCCTTTTCTTTTCCTTCTATTTTGCACTAAATCATTCTTTTTCACATTACATAACCCAAATCCCTTACTACAATATTTTTCCTTTTTACTTTCCTCTCCTAAAATATTATTACCATTTTCCTTTTCCTTTACCCTTTACCAATATGTTCTTTTATTTTTAAATCACCCCAAATACCTAGAATGAATCTCTTCTAGTCCTATCTAGTTCAAAAATCGTGAACTATAACTACATGAAATTTCATTCTTGTCAGCTCAAACCTAACATTTTCTACCAAACTCATTCCAAAAAAGACCTTACACTCAGTACAGATGCATGGTTTGAAAGAAAGCTAAGTTCAAGGTGAGGAATCTACTTGGATTAAGAGGAGTGGTAAAAAGGTGAAAAATAAATCCAATGCATAGACATGATAATTAAAAGTCAAGTTGAGGTTCAAATAAATAGGGAGCATTAGATCATGAAATTACACATTCCAAGCATGATTCAGTCTTACTTTAAATTCACTTACATTTCATTAGAAAACTATAAACTAGGGCATTGAGATTATTTAATAAAACAACATACTTACAAGGTTGCAATCATCCTAGTCCCCTAAGAAAGTGCAAACAACCTTTATGAAACAATACTAGACTCAATCCTAAAATGCTAATGCAACTAGATGAACACTATGTTTTTAAGATGATTTTCGGAAAGAAAAAAAAATAAAATTTTATGGTTTTTCTATGTCTTATATGCAAAATTTGAAATAAGAAAACAAATAAAGATCATTAGATACTTCCTGAACCCTCCCTCAAACTTAAATTACACATTCTCTTGTGTAATAAAAATTCAAAGGAGAGTTCAAGAAACAATGTAGTTGTCCGCGTGGAGACTTGGCCGAATCTGGATTTGTTTTGGCTCGGCCAAATGTCGAGTGGTCTTAGCCGAGTGTAGGCTTGGGCTGCACCATCATCTCCTTGACTCGGTTGTTGGCTGAGTTGAATGTCCACGTCAACAGTTCTCTTTCTTCAACTCGTCTTTATGGCTCCAAAAGTTTCCTAAGTACCTGATTCAACTCCAAAATGTAACATGTATGCAATGCACATGCAAAACTATCTTAAACATGCAAAGCTACTAAGAATGACCATAAATGCAACACATTGATGATATAATATATGTAAAAATGATAATAAATGAATGCTTAAAACATGTAAAATGCATATATATCAAAATATTAGT
This sequence comes from Iberis amara, assembly GCA_900406375.1. Taxonomy (NCBI): domain Eukaryota; kingdom Viridiplantae; phylum Streptophyta; class Magnoliopsida; order Brassicales; family Brassicaceae; genus Iberis; species Iberis amara. The sequence continues at coordinate 3,775 of OVAV01001747.1, forward strand.
TAGAAAAAGAAAAGAATGGACCTCTTGGTCCATGACCTTGAAAGTGATTCTCTCATTTGGTATTGATTCGGGAGATAGAGACCTCTTTGAAACAAAATAGATCTTTTGAAAAAAATAAACACAAGAAACTCTTTATGAAATAAACTCCTTAGGAAAGTGACACTCATGCTTCTTTATAGAAAAAAAACCGAACCTACACCAACTTGAATTTCAAAAATATTTAACTTTGGAAATTGCATCTCTTTGTGTGATTAAAATTGCACATTGAAAAATGTAATGTATGACTATTATGCACTTCTATAAGCCATAACTTTTAAGATATATCCAAAGTAGACCCTATTTTATGCAAAAAGATGTTAACTTTTATTTGTAGTAATATGGAATATACGATAAAAAGAGCTTGTGATTTTTCCAATTGTTTGTTATCGATTTTTGAAATATGTTTGCGCTATACTTGTAGAGATGAGTTTAAACTTGTGATTTTAATAATGTTTGAAAGAATTCAAAAATGATATTTATCGAATTTTTCCTATCACCATTACAATAACCATTTTGAGTCCCATTAATTCATTCACAATATGAAAAATCACAAGCTCTTTTAATAGGAAAATATACCTATTAATTCTAAATTATTATTAATTATTATACAAATTAAGTAAAAAATATACGATCCGAAGATTAAAAATTACAAATATAATGTTTATGGCTCATAAAAGAGTTGATGAATTTGAATCATAAAAAATATACTACATAGTAAAACTAAAATATAGGCAAAATCATATCTAATCGAGCCGATTATATTCAATAAATATTTTTTGTAAACTTTCCTAAAATCTTGGTACTTTAACTCAAGAAATTATGGAAGTTTCATTGTTTTTGAATAGTAATCGTAATATTTTTGGGTATTGAGCGACAGTTTTTTTAAAACGATTCGAAAATTTTCCTCTTCATTTATTTAATTAAAATTTTTTAAAAATTATTGCATCGATTAGAAATAAAAGTTTCTTCTTCATTTATTTAGATTTGACGTATAACAACCAACTACATCTATACTATTAATTGATCTTTTAGCATTATAAAATATCAACCTTATTTGATGACATAAAATAACAACAAACTCTAAACAAAATTTAAAAAAAAACTACAAACCAAGCATTCATCTTCTTCTTCAACTCAACCTTGGAAATGGAACCGACTGAAGATCGCTCTTACCTACACGCAAGAACAGATAAGATCGAAATGGAAACCGATTTCCATGCGGACATGTTATGCATGAAGCATAGGTCGAATGCAAAGAGAACCTCACCCAAAACCAAATGAAGGGTGTTGAGATAGATGATATGCTATCTATTTTACAGAAAATCAAAAACGAACCCAACTTTAATATCGAAGAAGAAATAAAAAAAACTCGAAGCTTCGAAAAGAGTGGCATATTTCTTTGTACTTAACTCGTTTGTGCTTGAAAATTTTGAACGTGACTTCGAAATTGATTTCATGGATTAATATTTTAGGTGAATAGTGTTTTCGTGGTAGAATGTTTTATGTTTTTGTTTTTCTACTACTAATGTTAAGGTTATTGCTATTAATTAAAATATTTTATATATTTATCTCTACCTCATGGTTCTTATAAAAAATATAAAAAACCTAAAATCATTCAAAGATTGAAATAAATAATTTGTTTGAGCTGGTTTAGGTTTAAATAGTCTTTATTTGGTTACCATTGGAGTAAATCCCGAATCTATGTATAAAGTTAAATTTTTTTTATATACTTAGGTATGATTTCTTGATAACAATAATCTTTTCACTTAGATTTTTTGATATTTCAGAACATTGGCTTGACTAAAATGAATTAGGAAAAATCTTCGAATAACTTATTCCCATAAGTTATTCTCTCATCCTGTTTAAAAAAAGAAAATAAATTGTTAGACTTTCCGAACATTTATGTAATCAATAAATAAATTCATAAAACCATAGAAGGTTATTTAAATTAGCTTTCTAGTTCAAATGTATTATATCAAATATCATCCTTCCCAATTCTGAAATACTTATTTAAAAACCACATTGTAAGTTTTAGTTTGGTATTTTCCATCATTGTCTACAATCAGAATCTTCAAACCTTTTTTCGATGTCACCCTAGATAAGCCGACATAAAACTGTCTATGAGAAAAGAAAGGTCTGGGTAGAAAAATTCCAACTTTCTTTAGGGATTGCCTTTGACTCTTGTTAATAGTCATGGCAAAAGCAATAGACAATGGAAATTGTTTGCGACGCATCTTAAATGGCAGTCTACGATCAGTTGGTGTAATAAGAACTTTAGAAATCAAAATGTGATGCCCGATCTTATCTCCAGTGACAACCATAGCTTCTAAAACATGATTTGCCATCTAAGTAATATGTAGCCTAGTCTCGTTGCATAATCCTCCTTTAGGATCAATATCCCTTAGTAACATGATAGGAGCAACTATTTTCAAGAGAACATGTGTCATGGCAATCCTAGTAACGTAATATTGTTTAAAAAATGTGGGGTAAATACCGGATATCCGGTTGCTTTAATATCCACAAGATCAGTACTATCAACACTTAGATCCTTACCTCACCTGAAAACAAAAAAAAATATTTTTTAAACGATTAAAATAAAATACGATTATCTAATATATACATTTCTATATGTTTTAAAGTAGTCGTACCTTCCATCTTGCCAAGCAATAGATCATTGATCATTCCCACATCATCGTTTTTCGAACATAATATCGCTCGTTCTCTAAAGAAGTTAGGATCATTTAGCTTTGGAATTTTTTAGGATATCCATAAATTTCTCTGCTTATCACTTTTATAAGATCATCTGATTTCGTAATAAGAAATTGTGGCGGTACATCGATAAGTGCTTCTCCATCATTAGGTTCAGATATCTTCCCATCACCAATAACTAGTGACTATTTAGAAAACTCATCAATTTTTTCGCTTCTTCAATACTCAACTCCTTGTTTAGAAGGCGCATATTCTTTGTTATCTTCAAAACTTTGCAATGCTTACATAAGTAAGATGCGTTTAGCCAAGATAGAACAACCTCAGCCCTTTCAGCACCAACTATAACATGAAGAACTTGTTTAAAATCACCACCAAATACTATAACCTTTCCACCGAAAGGTTAATTATCTTGGTTCCCTACGATATCCGACAAAGTTCTATCTAAAGTTTCAAAACAATACTTATTCATCGTAGGCGCTTTGTCCCATAGTATAAGCGAGGCTTTTTAACCAATTTAGCCATATCTGATTCTGGCTTGATTCTACACATTGTAAATTCATCAGGATTGACTGAATTCCGAATCTTGAATGGAGAGTTTTTCCACCTTCCAATAGAAGAGTTGCAATTCCGCTTGAAGATACATTAAGAACAATAGATCTTGTACACCTAATAGCGGTATAAAGTGTTTTCCACATAAATGTTTTTCCGGTGCCTCCGAATCCATAGACAAAAAAATGCCTCCTTTCTTATTCTTAACCGTTGCAATTATCTCATCGTATATCGATTTCTGTTCAGTCGTCATCAACTGAATCCATTCTGTGTGCTTTCCACTCAAATAGTCTCTATCGTAGCTAATTTCATCAACAATAAACCAATTAGAAGTATCTCTACCTTCTTGTGATTTTTAGGCATACTTGTGAAGTATTGCAAGGAGCTTCCATTTCGTAATAGCAATTAATTAATATCTTGTAGGGCATAGTTTTTCTTCTCCTCGTTAGTCAATATGAGATCTGTTTAAGCATTGAAACGAAACTGAAATTAAGTAAAGTTAGAAAAAAAACAATTTATTAAACCAATAAAACTTACTATGATTGTCGAATTCCTTCATTTTCTTATGCACAATGTCTTCAGACAAATAATTCCAAGTTTTTTCTCAAACATCTTCTGGTGTTAATAAAGAAGCAGACAAAAGCATCATAGCAAATAGATTTCTAAGCATGTCAGCAAAGCACCAAAAACTCGCAGAGATAATGCTTTCGACGAAAGAGCATTTTCGTCATCAATAATACCATGTGCTAAACATGCTTCTTTATAAGTAGGATAAACTATGTCATTATAGGTTCTCAATTCTTCAAAGCTTCTAGGACCTTTTAACTATATTCAAAGGTATTCTCATATAATAAGCTTCTTCCAAATTACGTGGAACATAGTTTGTCCTTCCAACTGCAAATCCTCTTTTTCTTTCTTTGGGTACTTTTTGCCTCTTATTCCATGTAAATCTTGTTGGTATTTCGGCATATGTTAGTGTTCTAGCTATAGGATTCACCTTATTCATTTCAAATCATGCTATGAACATTGATATTTTCGTAGACTTCCTATTTAGAATAGTCTCAAATTCATCGTCGTCTTTGAAGAAAATAAATTGTTTCCCTAGAAGATGAAAAGAAATTTTTTCAACTGGTGTAGTGCGGAAAGGTATCGGAAACTTCAACAAAGTTTTTCCATGCAGTTTTTGAAGCATAACATTCGTAATAAAAAAACATTACTATACAATTAAATTAATATTATTTCTCATACTTGCAATCAAAGTATTCTTTTATCTCGTTTCTAGCCTGTTGAGGATGATTACCTTCATTGTTTCTCATTTTCTTCCATTAGAATATTTACTTTTCTCGACAACAATTGTCAGTTTATCCGATCCTTTATTGATGTACTTAAATGGTACTTAATTGATCCAAATTGGTTGCACCATTCGACATTTATGTGAGCTTTATACTAAAGAGACAATTCTTTGTTGTATGGAACTACATAAATGTTGTCTTGCTTAATTTAATTCTTCTCTACAAGTTCTCATGAATCTTGACATCTACAAATAGGAAAACTTTCTTTATCAATCGTGGTAATTTCCGCATGTCGTTTAAGGAACATCTTAGAACATTTCTCATCTTCCATGCATGAATTCGAAGGATTTGATGAACCACATGGCCCATGAATCATACAATCTTTGACAACTTTGTAAATATTCAGGTGCTTTATCTTTATTAGGAATTTCAGCACAAGTTATCTTGTCAATTACATATCGAATCCATAAATAGTAATATGTGAGCATGCAGTAAGCCTCCTTTTTGAAACTTAATAGTATACATAGCTGTTAAATACAAAAAAAATAATGATATTGACAAATATTTAATTTAGGTTAATCGTATCTTAGATGATATTGATAATATTTCATGGACAAAAGTTTATTTAAGACGTACCCAAAACTGATTTTGCAAAGTGTTTGTTATTCGTCGAATCAGTTATAAAAAAGTCAATCTTCATCTTAAAAATTCGACACAAAATGATGGGTCTATCATCGTAACTTAATTTCCTTTTCTAATGATATTTAGAAACTTCAGGCCACCTAGGATTACAGGTGAATGTGATGAACAAATCCGGAAAACCGAAATGCTTACATGTAGCCATGGCATCGTAATATATTTGCTGCAGATACCTAGGACCTCCAACAAAAGTAGATGGAAGCAACATTCTTGTTCATTATTCACTCATATCAATACTACCTGATTTGAAATTATCTTTAATATGTTTATAATTTTCGGACCTTAAACTTGATTGGTTGTTCCTAATGTAACACAATCTTCTTGCTTCTATCATTGTTGTGTATGCATCCACCAAAAATTGTTGAAAAAGTTGTTTTGTTTGAATCAACGTATGACACTCTTCTTGTCTTTCTTGAATCCTGAAAGCAAAAATTAGCTCATACTAATTGTCTTTATTATTTTATTTCAAAACGTCCTAGTATATCCTTTCTCTATGCCAATTTAAAATTCATCTTCTCAGTAAGGAAAAATCAGCGGATACCGTAAAGCCATATACGAAACATGTGTTTAGTTGATCCTAAGAAAATTCCCTGATTTTTCTTCTAGAATATTGTCACGTTTAGGCATATCTGGAACAAAATCACCTAGAATCAAGGAAGCAACTTCTGAAGTCGTGGGCATGCTATAGATTCTTCCATCTTTTCCTTTTCTATTACAAAACAGTCCTCATATGAAAACTTATGTTTTCATTCTCTTTCGGCGCGATGATACTATCTCTTGCTGATCGGAATATTTTTACGTAAGGGTTACATTTATCTAGAACCTTTATGATAGCTTCGATAATTTTAGTACGCAGTTCTCCTCTCTTCTTAGGCAGCGTGCTTGATCTTTTACTGTAAAAGCACATTTGAAAACGTTTAAATGTATATCAATAATTATTTTCATAAAAATGTGATTTTTAAAATTAAAATAAAAAATACCTAAGGATTGTAGCTCGAGTAACAACCTCGTTTTCTGTATCAACAATATACATCTGAGAAAAAAAATTAGGATAATCATATCCTCTGGCTTTAAGCTACCCATAAGGTGATGGTTTGCTCCTTCAATTGAAACATTTTCGGAGCACGTCCTTTAGGCGTAGTTTTAACAACTTGTCCACCAAGGAAAGTAAACGCAAAAATCATGTTGTAAACACAAATAAATTCACGAAAATGCATGCTCAATTCGTCTTTTGTTAGTAACACTTGAAGAACTTTAGGATGTGGCTTTAAAAATGGTAGCTTAACAGTTCCTTATAAACAACACAGGGTAAATATAGGATTTCACATTTTATGCTTCTTATTAAGACAATCATCATACCGCATAATTTCCCCACAAAATGAACATTCATATGTTGGGTCTCCATGGTCAAAATAACCTTATATTTAAGTCTCGGATATGAACAAAATATATAGACAAAATTAAAATATTAACAAGGAATTTAAACAATAATATTTACTAATTTAAATACCTTTATAATTTTGGTTATCTAAAGATTTATTCCGACCAGAAAAAACTTGTTCATCATCTGAATCGTCTGTCAACGTATCTTCGTCTGTGTTGTAATCTAATACAAAATCACCTAAGTTTTTCCTTTCTTCTCTTTGTATAAATATTAATTAAGAAACTAATCAAATAAATATAGGGGCTCTGTCTATAAAAACTAAATTTAAGCAAATTTACATTTACCTAACGTTTGAGTCACGTAATCACAACTTGTCTGAACAGATGGTCCGGTTAGATCCAACACATGTTGGCTCCTCTGGCTCCCCTGATCAACTAGGAAATAATAATAATTATATATAATTCAGGGAATTGTTATAAAAAACATAGATATTTAATTTCTTATAAAAATAAAACATATGGGTTCGATTCTGGAAAAAAAAACATCTTCTTTACCATCTGAACGATTAGCTTGAGTCGAGTATTGAACATCTTCTTTACCATCTGAACGATTAACTTGAGTCGAGTATTGAACATAGTTATATTCTCCAATATTCCTCTATGAAACTTATGTTTCTTATTTGAGACATGGTTGGTAATGGGGGGGATTGCATGGAAACAGAATTGTTAGTTAATATAATAAACAAATCTTGAACGTTCTCTTGATTGATGTTTTAACTATTTCCTCCATTCCTGATAAACCTCTTAAGCCTTCTCAAATCTTTAACCTAAGTGAAAACAAAAATCATTAATTTTAGTTAATTATAGATATCAAGAAAAGATAAAAGAAATGACTCTCTGAAACAAAGTTATTTAAAAACGAAAAAATGTAGGATGTCGTAGTTTATGAAAGTACTAGTATTTAGTTATTTAGATAGTCTATTTATATCATCTAAAAACTTTTAACAAAATATATATTAAGATGCAGTTACATAACCGAAAGACAATATAATTAGGTAGTTATGATTGTGTTTAACAGTTTTAGTAAATTAAGATATTGTTTCTATTGAATTATTATTCTGATATTTAATTTTTTGGTATATTTCCTTTTTATAAAATTTATGTATTCAAAATCAACAATTTGGCGGAACTTGCATAAATTTATTAATTTAATATTAATTAGTACTATATTTTTCCTAACAAACGAACTCTTAAACTTATTAAAATAAAAGTATGTATGCCATATATTTAATTCTTATGATTTTTTCAATTATTAATTCTTATGCCATATATTAGTTATTAATTTTTTGTAGATAGATGTTCATTTTGTTCAATGTTTTAATGTTTTTAGTACATTTTTCATAACAAATTTTTTTGAAAGCAAATATATTTCGCATCCAATAGATAATCATTCATATAGATTTAAAAAATAAACCAAAGTAAAAAGTAGCCAACAAAATAAATAAAAGTTCAACCAAAAAAATAGGGAAATCTAGTAATGCAACACCCAAATTTTATTCGTTTCATTGTTCATCAAACTTAGTTTATTCAGACTCTTTCTTAGAAGAATCATTTTTTTCAATCTCTAACTTGTTGATCTTCAGATCCATGAGCTCGAATCCTTTGCTACATTGTTTCTTTGTAGTCGAAGATTGATTTCCTTTGATCCATTTCTCTTTCAACTTTTTTTTTTGAGGTTGGAGTTTGCTCGGTTTTGATTGATCCTTCCACTGACCTTTGCTATTAGTTATCATCAAGTTGACCTAGTACAATAAAAGTCACAGCGAAACACATTATTCAATATATATTTATAATTAACTCCATTAGTAAAACATAATATCTTATCATCATGTATCAATAATGGATGAGTCTCAGATGCCAAGGACGAATCATCTTTTATCATCTAGTTCGAAGACAATAGGCATAAAATCTTAAATAAATCTTTTCTACGATAAATATTTTCCGAATCCATATTCACAAAAAAAAAATGTCTTTCCAACCAAATTCTTTACCGCTAAAGGCAAATCTTCATAATGTTCAATTCAGTTTGCAGATAAAAAATAATAATATACATATATATATATATATATA
>OVAV01001748.1:0-12572 GCA_900406375.1 Iberis amara
TAAGTTTAGGTGGTTTGTTGCGAAATCGAGAAGTTCATGTAATTTAGTGATGAGTCGAAAAGTTTGGTATGGAATAATGTGGGTTGGTATAGTTTAGGGGGAAAAAAAATCGACAACCCCTTTATTTATGGTAAACAATAAAATAAGAAAGCAAATGAAATTGATTAGGTTAAGACTTAAGAGGATGTGTGTAATAAGTGTAGTGTTGTGTTATGTTTGATTAGATGGAAGAAGTTTTTTTGGGTCATAATTAATAATGGCGTCTTGTCTGCCAGAGAGCATCGCCGTACGCTAACTTTCGATCTTCTTCTTCCTACTCTAAGTCTCTAACTCTTTTTTTTCTTTACTTTAATCTAAAGTTTTTAGTGTATTCATAAAATTCATTTCTTTTTCGATCTTAGGCTAGCTTTACTTCTATTCCCTTATAGTGTTTTGTGCGTTTCTTTTACTTAATACTTTTATAAGTTCCATGCTGTTGGTCTAATTTTTGTTGAGTCAAAGAACATCACATGTACATAGAAGAAAGAATACTAAACCCGAGAATAAGATTAATTTGGCTGATGAATATATAAATATATTAAGGAGAAGTATTTTCTGCTGCGATAGTTCCTCTTTGTTTTTTTTATTAAGTTTGAGTACATTAATTACTAACGTATTATTATTATTTAAACTGATATTATTACATGTAATCATAATGAATAAAGAAACATATACAATCAGTTCTATTTTGTTTTCTCCCTCATATTTGTATGATTTTATTTTGTGAAGATCGGGTAATCATGTCATATGTATACTAAAAGCTATTTTTCATGCTTAAATCATGATTAGAACATTTAATATCAAATATATATGTACATATATAGTATTCATTGTATTTTAAATATGATATTTATTTCACCAAACAATTAAGCTAACAAGCATCTAAATTAAAATTTTACAGGATAGATTAATTCAAATATGTAAATTTTTTATTATGATTTAGTCAGAAGGGATAACCATATTTGTTCTTTAAGTTTATTAAGTTATCTCTTATCTGTAAACAATATTCCTTTTAATGAATAAATTCATATTTGTGAAAAATATGTAAATTTTTGAAAATGCTCATAAACACTGAAAAATATACATACAAACTATTTTTTTGTGATAAATTCCTTGAAATACCATCAAAAAAGTTTAAATTCCAAAAATACCATACACTCCCAAAAGTTCAAAAAATACCATTAAATTGTTTTTTATCCAAAAATAACACAAACATAAAAAGTGAATTTTAAGAGTTTATAATTTGAAATTTTGGGTTTAGGTTCACTAAAAAAAGTTTAGGGTTGAGTTTTGAAGGGGGTAGAGTTTGGTTTTGAGGTTTTAAGGTATATATTTGAAATTTTAAAGCTATTTCAAATTTTGTGGTATTTTTGGAACAAAAACATTTGTACAATATTTTTGAAAATAATTGTGGTATTTTTGGAACATTTAGGAGTGTGTGGTATTTTTCGAATATACCTAATTTTTGTGGTATTTTTGAGAATCTTTTTTTCTTTTTTTATACCATTGTTTATATATATATAATTTTTTTTGAGGGAATTCTCAAAAATACCACAAAAACTAGGTTTATTTCAAAAATAACACACACTCCCAAAAGTTCCAATAATACCATCTTTTTTTTTTTCAAAAATACCACAAAATGTTTTTGTTCCAAAAATACCACAAAATTTGAAATATCTTTAAAACTTCAAATGTAAATCCTAAAACCCCAATACCAAATCCTACCCCCTTCAAAACTAAACCCTAAACTCTATTTAGTGAACCCAAACACAAAATTTTAAATTCTAAACCCTTAAAATTCACTTTTAATGCTTGTGGTATTTTTGGAACATTTGGGAGTGTATGGTATTTTTAGAACATTTGGAGTGTGTAGTATTTTTGAAAATTTGAACTTTTTTTTATGGTATTTGAAGGAATTTTTTTTTTTTTTCCAAGTCCCATTATAATAGATTTTTCTTTAGTTCGCCTTTAATTTTCATGTCAATCAGATATGGATTACCCATCCAAACGTGACATTCTTCCATATTGGTTTCATATGCGNTTTGGCTGTAGAAAGCTTCTACAGCAGTAACCAATCATGCCCTATATCTCACGATTTAGTGAATGAAGCGAATAAATCTTTAAAACTATATCTAATGGTCACCGTTATTCTCATCAAAATGTTGCTTAACTGGATAACATATTTTTTTCAAATCTAGCTCTTTTGTGTGGTTGCAGAATCGCATTACACAAATTTATCCTAGGAAGATTTATATCTTTCACAACAAAAATTAGTCTTAGGCTCTTAGCTTATATTTTGCACCATGCGTTGACATATTTAGTCTATATTTATTTCAACTTTTTCAAAGATATTTCCAGTTCGGCTACGATTTTTATTTTACGTTGCGATCAAAAAGAAAATTTCTATCGTGTAATTTACAAAGATATAATATTAATAGAAAGTTTTAAAAAGTCGTTAGGCAGTGTCTAGACATTCAACTTGAATCTAGTATTTTAGTGTCTAAACAGATTAGTCGAGACCTAATATGAGTGTAGTCAAGAGCTGAACATTAATAAATCATTTTAAATTTTTTTTTTTTTGGTTAAACTTTTTTTTATTTTTATTTTTTATTTTCTTATATATCTATAAGCTTCTATAAGCTTCTATTATAAGCTTTTTATATAAAAACGAAAACTAAAAAGTCTTATTCCAAATTCATGTAAAATTTAATATTAAAAATTCAAACCGAAACAATTTTAACATGGCAAAAATGACGTTGAGTTTTGCGTGAATGATACACAATTTTGAATGAAGTCAATTTGAACTAAAGAAATTTAAAAAACAATTTTAGAGTCACGAACAACATAAAGAACCAACTTCATAATTAAAAACCATAATTTACTATCAACCTTTACCGAAGAGGATTAAAATAAATTGTTAGACAATTAATCAACCTAAATATACTAATTTTGCTGATTTATACCGTTTTGAATGGTTAAATTTTGATTTACGAGTCTAAGAGTGAACGAACGTCTAACTGCCAACTATGCCAATTTTAAAACATTAATTAGTAGTATAAAATAATATTGCATATCTTCTATATATAAATTATTATTTATATCAAATTAGCAACTTCTTAGAGGTCACAAAGAAAAGGAAAAATGAATGTGATAAATTTTTACATTCAAAGATAAATACAAAATTTGTTTGGTAATTTTTGTGTCTTTTCAATTTTGTTTCACTACATATAAGATTTAGTTTTACCATTCTATTGTATTATAGTTTGGATGACGGAAAGTAATCATGATAAAATTTTAGGTAATATTATAAAGGAAATATCATTGTATATTCATTATATACTCTAATATTAAATAACTATCACCTATAGTATATGTTTACTATGCAATTTTTTATAAAAGCTATTTTACCCTTTCTCTCTTTCTCACTTTTTCTCTGTTACTCGCTCGCTCATTTTTTTCCACTCCCCTTTCCATAATAGTCAAACTACTCATTTTAGATAGTCTGACTACTGAAATATATATTTGGGTTTACGGTTTATATTTTGGGTTTAAGATTTATATTTTGGGAGTTTAGGGTTTATATGTTTGAGTTTAGGGTTTATATTTTGGGTTTAGGGTTTATAGTTTGGGTTTATGGTTTATATTTTCGGTTTAGGGTTTATATTTTGGGGTTTAGGGTTTATTTTTTAAGTTTAGAGTTTATATTTTGTGTTTGAGGTTTTTATTTTGAGTTATGGTCACCATTCATTATTTCATAAAATATAAGTCTATTTTAATTAATTTTAATCTTGTTTGATTTAGAAAAAATATGTCTTTTTTAGATAACATTTTGTTATTTTAATATTTGAATATTCCTGTTTTAATTGGTAATAAATGGATGTGGGGTGAAATTTAAAAATGTTAAAAAAACAATTTCGACAAATATGAGAGAGAGAGTATGTGAAGGGTTAAAAGAGAGATTATGTTAGAATAATTATACCTAAAATCTAGTAATATAAAAATTGGTTAGTTTGTTAATAACCCACATACACATGTATATTCATGCAATTTATAATTTGTTCCAATCCAAATAACTTTGGGCAGAAAACAAATCCATATAATGTTTTTCATCATTATTTGTACGTTCTTATTATTACATAGCCTAACATCATTACCGTTTACCACCAACCTAATTACCAGCACCAGTTCATAATTGAACATATAGTATTAAGATTAAAAAAACAAATGACTATACGTGTCAGGGACTCAGGATTCATTTGAAATCTCAAAATTATTTTGGAGTCAAACCTGAAAAGTTAGCCGTTTAGCCCTCGTCAGTATTTTTGGTATAATTTGTTTTTCGGTTGGAAAAAAAGAGACAATAAAAAATTTAATTTTTATAAAATTTTTTTTCTCTCTCTCTAGTCTCTTTTCTCTCGGATTTTCTCTCTCCTCCGGCTGAGACACCGCGAGAACGGCGACGGTGAGAACAGAGCTCCCGACTGCGACTTCTGCTGACCACAACGCCCGTGCTCCGCGACTCCAGATCTCCGGTGAGTCCAGCGCCGACGAGATCTGGTGGCCTGCTCTTCAACCGCAGATCTACTTCCGGCGAACCACCACGACCATCCCAACCAAGCTAAAGTTCAGGCGCGACGGAGAAGCAGTTCAGAGACGTCGGGGATCTAGCTAATCCGGCGGCGTAGCTCTTGCATGGAAGACGAAGATCTCGCGGCGGCGAAGCTCTACGGCGGAGGGAAGGTCTTCTGTTACCAAAAGAACGGTGGAGTCGCATAGGTCGTCTCCGCTTGAGGACGGCGAGGCTTCTGGCGGCGGCTTCTTCCCGAACCAATGGGTCAGTAGATCTGTCCTCTCCCTCTAACGGCGGCGTTTCGTTTTTCCGGCGAGTCTTCGAGGCTTTCATGGCGGAAACGCCTAATACCCTCCCTCTTCCTCCTCAGTTTTGCCTTTTCTTCTGCTTGGGTGAGCTCGGCTAACCGGAGGGACAGCCTTGCCTCGCCTTCACTTCGCATAGCCGGCCATCGGAGGAACAGCTCCGACGGTATCCGCAGTTTGGCTTTTGCGGCGGAGACTAGGGTTTTCCTAGATCCGAAAGTTTCCTTAACTATGGTTAAAACTTAACTGCGGTTAGTTTATAACCTAGGGTTAGGCCACCCTGAGTTAGGGTAAATCTTTTTGTGGGTTAGGGTTTAGTAGTTGGTGGGCTTCTGGAATTAGATCTGGGCCTAAATTTTAGGACTTTGTAATAGGCATAAATCTGGATGTATTAAATATGCAATTTCAATAGAATATCCTTTTACAAAAAAAAAAAAAAAAAANNNNAAAAAAAAAAAAAAAAAAAAAGAGACAATAAGATGAACATTTATATACATAAGTATTATTTCTGTACGAATAATATATTTGATGCGAAAATGTTTGACCAATAGAAAAAGATATGGAAACATAAAATAGTAGTACAAAAACACATATCGCAAAAAATCAAAACATGTGTTTTCATAATTTGCTAAAAAATAAACATTTATTTACCTTTTTCATAGAAAATGAAAATTAAACGGTAAAGAAAACAGGCTGGTGATGGGGCCATGACCCTATATTTAAACTCTTTACGAAATTATAAATCACAATAATAGAAAATCAAATTCAAACTTTACGAGAGAGGCAGCTGAAACATGGCTGTATTTCAACTAGGAAGATAAAATAAAACCAATTTGTTGCATACAGCTGCCATCCGTTTTCCCTAGACAGTAACATATAATTACATGCATAAACAGAAGATTTAGAGAATATTTTTCAAAAAATTCCCCTACTATTTTATGATTATGTTCGTTGGTGGATGAAGTCATCATTATTATTCTCAATGTTGAGGAATTATCAAAATGTATAAATTTAATGAAATATGTGGAATGAATATTTTAGACAACACTGGTTATTTGTTATGAGAAACATTATAGAAAATAATTTTGATGTCCAAAAAGTCAAATGCATCGTTTTCATATTACATAAAAAATGATGCATTTAGATTGAATAATAATCTTCCCTAAGCCGACCCACAAAATGAATTGATTGTTTTCACTATAGAGGCCTCTAGTCTGCTTTGCTCTTTTTTTTTTTTAAATTTTTTTCGACTATCCCTACAGTTCTTGGAATGGTGAAGCATGTTTTCACTAGAAAAACAAACCCAACAATCAAGGTTTAGTGGCGTCCTAGCATCCAGAGCTCTGTCGAGAACCATTGCTGATCACCAGCCTCGTGTTCCTACTTTCACAATAGCTCAGCTCCACCAAAACTTTGGCGTTTGGTATGGCGTCAATCTTCCTCTTGGACCTGAGCTATGTGATTATGTTATTGAAGCTCTATAGCCAAGTGTTGTTGCGTCTTATGTGTTATGGCCTAGTGTTGCTGTTTCAGATGGTCTTATATCCTATCTAGATAAGCCTTAATGCTTAAATTTTTGATATGTGTATCACTGATGGGTTTGGTTATAGTTGACAATGTAGACCAAAATCTAAAAGGTATTAGAGTTAGAAATTCTCATATCTTTATTTCCTTGACTCTGGATGATCAACTAACTGGTCATGGTTTAGGTGAATCTTGACAAATTTGTTAATTTTGTGAAATGCGAAGACAAAACTGCAGCACTCTCTCTCTCTCTGAGGGTACTATTTTGGTAGGTCGGTCACAGTCTTAACAAAGATTTGGAAGCTCAGTCGCTTTCATAGTCTTCTTCCTCATCTCCAAAGGAGAAGACCGATGCATCCGCAGCAATAACTTTGATATCAGTAGCGGCTAATGAGTTATCCGCTACTGGTATATAAACTCCCGACGACGATGAGCTTGTGACACTTGTGTTTGCATTCATCTGATTAGGTTTATTATTTGTCTGCATCAAGCTTGCGATTTTCTCGGTAATTGAATTACACTCAACGGATTTCGAGTTTCCTCCCTCGTCATCCCCATCACTGTCAGAGAATACATCATCATCTTTGTTCTGTTTAGACTTGGAATCAGCATCGGAGCTGCTTTGAGGTTGTTGAGTAGAGTATGATGAATCATATTTTGGTTGAGAATTGTCAGATTCTATCATCACAATCTCGACATGGAAACCTGGTGCAGGCAGTTTTCTCTGCAAGCAAAAAACCATCACAGGATCAGGAAGGGTCTGTTTCTCAGATCATTAAGGTTAGTAACATTTCTTTTTACCTTTTCAAAGCCATCAAAGTCGATACCATTCAACATTGTTCTGTAATCAGTCAGTGCAGTATTTAGCCAACTGTATGCACAATGCATAAACCAGAGAAAGTTAGTGAATTTTGTCGAATATGGGCAAGCAAAGAGAGTTAACTAACCAATAGAAATCTCCATTGCTGTCTTGAAAGTGGATTTTGAAGTCGCCAGCTAATTCTGTTAAACCAGGTTCACCTGGTATTGCAAAGACAACAACTCCTTTTTTTGGTGCCTTTATCCAAAAATCTTCAGGCTACAAAACACACACAAATAAACAAGTTTCTATGTCAAGACCAGTCATGGTTAGAGAGGAGCCAAGGAGAATAATGCCTACCCCCAAATCCTTGGTTTTGTGATGCTTCTTTGTTGAGAAAAGTATATCTGTTCGATACAAGAAAACAGAGCATCTTTCACGTATATGCCAAAGCAAAAGACACAAGAAGAAATTAACTTTGTACCATTGTGGTTGGAGATGGTAATGGCAGGTCTAATCCAGTAAGGGCAGTTGATTAGGCGAAACCCTCTTAGCATGCATCTACATAATAAATGTTTGTTCGCTAGATGAGGCAATTGTAAAAAATTAACCAGAATCAAACTTACTGATTGTCTAGATTTTTCTCTGAAGCATACCTTCGTCCGGGTGGAACTTTCCCGTCAAACTGATATTGAACACGTTCATAGTACTTGACATATCTATGAAGGAAAAAGGAAAGCTTGTCTAATAGGATTGAATAAGCACATAATAAGACTAGTATGAACTCAGGACTTACAATCTGACTTGGGAGCACTAGAGCTTTCCCATCTAAACATCTCTTTTGGTTATAGTAATCAATAGCCTCCTCAGCTGTAGGAAAGAACTGCAATTGGAGTTACTCGTCAGATACGCATATATCAGGAGTCTTAAGAAGAAGATACGCTTGTATCAGACAATACGTCTCACCTTGAGATACAGAAGAAGACAACAAATCATCAATCCGGTTCTTGCCATTCCAGCTTTACAATGAACTACTACAACATTTTGGATGTCTTCCTTTAACCATGTATATGCACTTTGACAAAATGATGGTATTAATTGAATTGGAGGGCAATTATGGTCATCAAACGGGAACGAAGCAACCTGAAAGTAAAGAAATCATGCAGCTTATGAAGAAAACGTTATAAGATTTCTGTAAACACTAGTTTTGGTATATGGTTTGAGATAGCAAGTGAGTAGAGTTTTTGTATACCTTCCCCTCGAATCTTGAAGCATCGTATAATCTCTCTGAACAAAGGTTGTAGACCTTATATTTTTCATGCATATTGGGGACATGGTTTATCGACATGATCAAACACAAGCCAAGTAAACAGTACATGTCTAGATTGAAGCGCCTATTCAAATCCCAGGGGTATGAATATTACAAGATTGATGGAGTTTCCTGAAACTCATACGGTTTAAGAGGCTTCCAGTCTGTGTCAATGGTTACCTTGTGGTGAGTTTCAAAAAACTTGATCACCTCTTCCATGTGATTGCGATATAGTCCCTGAATATGACATTTGTCAATGAGAAACTCATGGCTGAGAGAAGAAAAAGACTGGTTTGGTTAGACAAGGACAAGCTTGTTTACCTCAAAAAATCCAAAAAGACCAGAGCTTATATCACCAGCTGGAAACCCCATTGCAATTATATTCTCAGTAATATATGTCATGTCCAAATAGAATTCCCCAACCTAAAGATTGGACCAAGCGCCATGTAAACCAGAGATGTAAGTGATACTGAGACATGCACTTATATATAGAGAATCTGGTCGATGCATTACACTGGACAACAAGAAAACTTCAGATAAAAATATGGTTACTACTATTTTAGGGGAAACATTTTGGGCCAGCACCTACAAAAGAGTAGTGTAACTGCAAACTTACTATACCTGGTATCTTCTTTTGTTCTCAGAGACAATGTGGCGTGCTTTCACCTGCATTGCTTTTACAGCACCACGAGATGAATCAACCACTGCTTTTGTGAGTGACTCAAGAGCACCACCAACTTGTGTGTTTGGTGATTTGTCACCGACCTCCTCTGACCCTTTTGTTGGCAAATGCAGACCAAGATCAGAGGTGAATCTAGTAAAAACTGACATCCCAGAATCTGTAGTGTTTGGATCTTGCTGCGGGAGTTTAAAACTTTTGGCCCAAGAAGAAAGACCAGAAGAAGAAAATATAGATGTTGTTGCTTCACGTGGCGAGGAATCTGGCGGGCATGGAACTATATCCTCTGTTTTACTTGAAGGTTCAGCACCGGTAGAAACTGCAGGTATCTGAGTTTCAACCTTTGTAGTTGAAGCTTCTGTAGTAATGGAATCTTTAGGATCTTCTCCTGCAGATCTCCCGGGATCTTCTGCATCGCCCATAAATTTTCTAGAAGGTTCAGAAGTAGCAGGAATGGTTACATCTTTATCAGATAGTATAGCTGGAGACTGAGACGAAGATCCAGCAGGATCAGTTTCCATTTTAGCAGTCAAATGATAGCCAGACAACTATTAGCATAAAGGACGAGCTAACACCAACCTAAAGAAAAAGTAATGTTCACGTTAGATCATAATAGCCTTATCATTCAATCAAACACTAGAAGAACACAAAAACGATTCCAATTCTCAACTTATTCATGTTTGCAGTACATCATAACTGTGTTTATGAAAATGTATACACACGTTGGCGATCGCATGAACAAAACCTAGCTAAACTATTGGCTGAATTCACCGACTACGAGAAATTGCTTCGCAGGACAAGGAATCTAAGACTGTGCAAGTGCATTGCTATAATCCAATAGGTCGCAAATTTGGAACCATTTTGTCAAAACCAGCCAAATCAATGACATAGTCGTAGAGGTAGATATCTCAAATTAGAAAAGAAAATAGATAAAGTAGCAGAGGCAGATCAAGATGTATCAAATGGAACTAGACTTCCTATTCGACAAGCATTGGCCGGGAAAAGAAAAGAAACGAAACAAGACATTGGTTACCGGAGAATGCGTGACGCTTAGCTTCGAGATTTCGCGGCATATAGAAGAGATTCAATAAAGGAAGAAGATGGATGAAGCAGATCCGGCTCGACTAAGACCTGCGCACGAAATTTCCGATGAACGTGCGGAGATTAACGACCAATTCCCGCTCTTGCCGGTCAGAGTTCCTTTAAATGGGCCTTTATGGGCTGAAATATACGCCTACGTCGCCTAGCATTCTGTTCTCATTTTAAATATAACTAAGCAAACTTTGACCTTCAAGTTAATTTGATTACCTTTGACTTCCTTTGTGTCTAACGGTTATGTTGGCTTTGAATATCCTTGTAGAAGTCTTGATGAGGCCGTGTGATACAAATCTTAGTGGCTAGGTCAATTCTTATTCTAATGTCTTGTGTGTTTTGCATGAGGTTAGAATGTTTTAAATTAAAAATTAGATTTAGTTATGGGATTTTTATTATATCTACCATTAAGTAATGTTTTTTTTTATGGTAAATACCATATTCATCAAGTCTTGCAAAAACTACAATAATAATTGTCTTTATGGTATGACATAAAAGACTGGAGTGCCTTTGTTTTGGGAGCAGTTTTCGATGAGATTTGTAGTAAGGGAAGAAAGATTTATTGTCATTTAATTATGAAAAGATTGGTTAATGAAGTATTAACCAAGAAATAATTAGTTAACATTTTTTTAAAGATGATAATTGACATTAATGTTGATTCTTAGAGCTCAAGTTTCATCATAGAAGAAGAATGTAAACTCCATTTATTGGTTTCTTAACCTTTTTTGCTCTATTAACAAAATATATTAAGTGGACAAAATAGAAATTGGATAGAATGTGATCATAATTGTTTTTAATTTATGTCCATTTTATAATTCATGTCCACTATATTTTAATATATCTAATAATTCGTAGACAATGGAAAAAACTTACTAGGCGCAACAGTCATCGTATCATCGCAAACAGTGGATCAAATATTATATTAGCAAAATATTAAGTGGACAAAATAAGAATTGGACAGAATGTGTTCAGAAGTGTTTTTAATTTATGTCCATTTAATAATTCTTGTCCACTACATTTCAATCTATCTAATAATCCGTAACAATGGAACAAAAACTTACCGATGCATTTTTACCAGACACAATTGTCATCATATACAATAGACCAAATATTAAATTAACAAAATGAAGTGGAAAAATAGGAATTTTACATAATGTGTTCATAATTGTTTTTAATTTTTGTCCATTATCTTTCAATATGTTTAATAATTAGTAGACAATGGAAAAAAAACTTCTCGATGCATTTTTATCACCGGTTTAATTTATGCATGACAATATATTGTTCTTCACCAATAATACCTATTTATGTAAAAGGGAAGGAGAAGAATTTTTTTCACGAGAGAGGGAGAGAGGGTGTCAGGAGAGAGAGGGAAAAGGCAGAGAGAGATAGTGTGATAAAAAAAGAAAGTGCTGTATTTTTATTTTTTAATTAATCATGTGTTAGAAGGACAAAAACGTAATTTTTGATATGCAATATGGTAGACTTGTAAAGTATATGTTATATGGTATTTTCTATAGATTTTTGAAAAATTATGGTATNTTTCTATAGATTTTTGAAAAATTATGGTATATCTTATAATTTTTCCTTTCATTTACACATGAAAAATAAAAATGTTATTTTACATCTAGAACATGAAGATCTTTCTAAAGTATTGGTATGCACCACAACTATTAACCAAAAAAGTAACCAAAAATCACGTTTTATGGTCGAATATTAAGAATAAACCGAAAATATAAAATATGTGATAAAATCGTGAATAGAATTGATAAATATTGGAAAAAGTATGAAATATATTGAATTCTTGAGATTGTAGCTAAAAGAGATGCTCGAGTAACACTGAAGACAATAATATTTGTGTAGTAAATTTAGATCTCATGTTATTTTGTTTAGTGTTTTTTTTATAAATAATATTTTTGTGAATATAATANGGACAAAATATCGTTAAAAAGTTAATATTCTAGACTAATATGTTTGAAGTTACTTTTTCTAAAAAGATAATATTTTGGGTTATTTTTCATAAAAATTTCCTTTCGTTCAATGTCGTTCGATGAGTGTTTGATATAGATGAGACACATGTGAAATGTGAAACATGGGAGACTTATTTTTAGCTTTCTCGGCAAAGGCACATATATAGAAATACCTTTAAGAGCAGGGTCGGTCATGGACCAAGACCAATAAGACATAGATCTCAGACCCCCAACTTGTTCAAGGCCCCAAATAAATATATATATATATATATATATATATATATATAT
>OVAV01001749.1:0-12566 GCA_900406375.1 Iberis amara
GAAAAAAATTGGATGGACAAAGTTGAGGGAGGCTAGTGAAGACAACCCGATTTTGTTTGATAAGTTTTTAAACAAATTAAATTTACATGGTCCAAAATTTTAGTTTTTTCCCAATGACCATAACAATATTGAGCCAGCTTCATAAGTGTGATTTGGTAAATTTAATAACCCTTTTAAATATTATAGTGTTGATATTTTTATTATGATGACATGTTTAAGATATTCTGTTACTATGTACGTCATATACAGTTAAGTTTTGAACAAAAGATATGAACAAGTCTTTTTGTACGTCATGTATTAAGATTTAATTTGTCAAAAAATTATTGTGTAACTGTTTACGTCATATACTTAAAGTTTGTACAAAAGATATGAAAAAGTCCCCCTTTTTTTGTTAAAAATGTCCCCTTAGCCCGATCGAATATGAATAATTTGATAAGTTACTTGCGAATGTAAACATGAACACTTGGCAATACCCTCTCATGTTTTATATAGGGACCCTTTTATATATTGACCAATTCTACATTAGACAAGCTACTTGAAATTGTAAGCGCTAAATTTTTTATGATATATTAAATTAATTAATTTTCCGAAGATTCACGAAAGCTTTAAAATTCGTTGAATATGCTTCTTTCTTGTTTAACCAAAGAAAAATAAGTTTCTTTCGCATTCTTTTTAGTTAAGTGTTTCTTAATAATATCAATTACAATTATATTTTAACTTAAAATAAAACATATTCGTATCAAAAGATGCTAAAAAAATAAGGGTTGACATCACTAAACACCCCCAACTTTCTATACCCAAATTATTTCCCTCCAAACTTGTTTGCTCATCATTCTACTACCTAAACTTAGATTTTTCGACACCAAACCCCCTGAACTTTTCGATTTACTTAAAATCCTACATATGCGATTAATAAAATTAAATAGCGATTAGAATCTAAAAATCGCGATTACAAATTGCATTTGGTTGGTTAATTAAACCGAAATCGATTTTAAACAAACTCAACCCGAAATTGATTTTTCACACCCTAACCCAAATTCGATTTGAATTTTAAAAAAAAAGACAAGAAGTGTTTATCTAAGTCATTTGATTTCTTTCTTTGAGTCTGTAAGTTGTAATAGATGAGTTTATCAAATTGCTTTTCATAAGTGGATCAAAATCCTTTAACTTCCTGACATTTTCAAGATCAGGATCGCTTTGGATTCTCTGTAAAACAAAACAATTACTCAGCTTTTTTTTTAATCTTGACTAAACATTACAACTCATTGAAATCTTTATATCCTGGCCCTTCACATAGATTTTTCTCTTCACAATGCACAAGCTAATGAATTTCCCGTAATCTACTACTAATGAATCCATGCATATCTGATTATCTCCTTCTCTGTTAACTCACCAGAATCATCGAACTAAACATCATCAAGACACTTTCAAATCGAACCCTAGACTTCTCGACAAAGTTCATGTCTTCTACTTTCGTTGAGTTCAAATCGGATTAAGGTGGAGAGAATTCAATTCGAATTCGGGTTAGGGTTTGGGAAAAATCGATTTCGGGTAAGGGATTGGCTAAAATCGATTTCGGGTTAGGGATTGGGTAAAATCGAATTCGGGTTTGGGATTGGGTAAAATCGAATTCGGGTTAGAGTGTGGGTAAAATCGATTTCGGGTTAGGGTTTGTTTAAAATCGAATTCGGTTTAATTAACTAACCAAACGCAATTTCATATAGCGATTTATAGATTTTAATCGCTATTTTATCTAATTAATCCCAGATATGGGATTCTAAGGAATCGAAAAGTTCAGGGGGTTTAGTGTAGAAAAATCTAAGTTCATGTAGTAGAATGATGAGCAAACAAGTTTGGGGGGAAATAGTTTGGGTGTAGAAAGTTGGGGGTGTGTAGTGATGTCAACCCAAAAAATAAACATCTTTTTGTTTATAATTCTTAAATATAACCACATATATAAATTATTCATTTGTATAGTTCTTCTAGCAAATAAATAAGGCGTTTTCCTTATGCTACATAATTTTTATAGAGGAATTTTATAAAATGTCATCAAATCAAATCTAGTTTGTAAGACAATATAAACCAAACACTTTAAATTTTAATTTTAAGGGCTTAGAATTAAAAAGAATTGTTTTAGGCTATAGTTTTTGGGATTTAGGAATAAGTTTATTGGCTTTAAACTTTAATTTATGTTTGATGGTACTCCTGGAAAAGCTAGTTTTTAGTGTTATTTTGAAAAATGGTGATGATATTTTATCTTTAAACTTAAAAATGTGGTACTTTTGAAATTGATCATATAATTGAAATGTGGGATCCCATCTATAATACTATTCGTCGTTGATTAAATAACATATTCAAATTACAAGGAGTCGTCACACTTCTTTTTATTTCTTCTTGGTAGTATAGATGTTTCCAAATTTCATTGAAATGTCATAGAATGTAAATCATTATTCCTACTAGCAATTGATCCGCACATTTTATGAAAATAATATGAGTTATTGTCATATTTAATTTTACTAATTTAATATATTTTTTTGAAAAATAAAACATGTTGACAACACATATTTTTTTTACTTTTATAGTCCTAATAATATGTTGGACGTTTAGAAAACAATTTTTTTTAATAAATTTTGAAAAACATATGAATCAAATTAGTGAAATTATTCTAGAAGTATTTATATGTAACATCAAAATAATCAAATGACGGTAACGATCTTCTAAAAGATAACCGTTTAAGAACAAATCTATTTTATAACAATAAAATGAGTTAAATATTATTTTCTCAAACATAAATATCATGTAATTAATATCTTTTAAGCAATCTGATTATCAAATAAAGATATATTAAATTTATAAAATGAATATTTTACTTACTATTATATATAAAATAAACTATTATATATATAATTTTTTTCTTATGATTTTTTTAATTGATCTCTTCATATTATATTGTCAATTACTATGTATCCACATATGTAACTTATATTATATTTAATAAATTACCAAGAAAATAAAAAGAGATATATTTATCAAATTATAAAACATAAAAGAGTAATTTTCAAAATCCTCCTTTCTAAAGTTACAAAGTAAAGAAAGTTATAGAATATATGAGTTTACTAACAATGTATACAAAGTTGCTAAAGATACCATCTTATAGAACAAATAACATTACAAGTAGTTTAGAGAAAAAATAACAAAACGTGTTTTTAGTTTTGCATAATTAAGTTTTGAATATTTATATAAATTAATTTTAGAGACTATGGATACATAAAATTTTGAGTTTAAATAATTTGCAATAACTATAGCATTATAATTGTGTCGTCATTGCTACGATTTATTGCAATCTCGTTGCGCAATCGAGAAAACAATGTATACCCTAAACCTCAAATAGTTTATTTGTATTTATCTATTATAAATTTGTAACCTTTTATTTTATTTTTTGTTTACAATGAAATGAACGAATCATAGACACGAGATCAAAATTTTGTAACGAAAAAACTATTACAACAAACAAAACTATTGCAATTTTAACTATATTTTGCAACAATATCATACATCGAATTTGCATCGAAATATAATTTTTGCAAAACTGCTTGTAATTTGCAACGATTACCGATTTACTACGAGATATTATCAACTAAATTACTTTCGATGCAAATATGTTGCTATACCTTATTTGCATCGAATGTGCAACGTTTTCCTTCATTGCTACTAGCCGTTTTCTTGTATTCTTTTTCGATCTGAAAACGATAAAAACAATCTCTTGTTATTCCAATAAAATTAAGAAACAATTACACTTTAGTGTACTTTCTAAAAAGTATTTACATTCTAAAGAATTTTATGTCTATTTTACTCTTCTTGGATAAAGAAAAATATGTGTCTCTCGCGTGTGACACAAACAAGTTGAAAGCAAGTTTACACTCTACCCTTCATTCTCCCTTGCCATGACAACCTTCTAAATGATTATATAGATATCTCTCTCCTACCATGTGTCATATGTTTTTCTTTTATCCTCAATCTTTTAAAACCAATTATTTTGTATTATATATTTAAACAAAGATAAAAATTATACCAAAAATTTATAACTTTTTGTACTCTATAAATAGACATTTGTTTCGTTTTATTTGGACATTGAAAAAAATAATGTTCTCTTTATTTTTCTATTATCCTTTAGTGAAATTTTTCTCTCAATGTTTAAATATCAAATATTGTTTAAGTATTATGTGTACACAATGTTAATACATTTAACAATGTCGATGCATTGTGTGTAAGGCATCATAATCTCGTGTACACGACGTTGTACACAAATTGTATGGTCATTGTGTACACCGAATAATTAGCATTGTGTACACAGCATCGTGTACACATCATCGTGTCTACGACAATATACACAGACTGCGTGATCATTATGTACACATACTACATGATCATTGCGTACACATTTTAAATGATCATCGTGTATACAAGCATCATATACATATTGTTGTACACAGATTGCTTGATCATGTGTACACGACGGTGTACACACCCGTTTGAGTGAAGAGCGAGTGTATGCTCGGGGGACTTAAGTTTTACACTCTACCATTTATTATCTCTTATGTCATATGTCACATTTTAAATGGATTGTATAGATTTCTCTCTTCTATCATGTTTTTTTGTTTTATCCTCAATATTTAAAACCAATTATTTCATAGTATATATATTCAACATAAATAAAAATTATACCAAAATTCATGATTTGTTGTACTTTATAAATAGACATTTGCTTCTTTTTATTTGAACATATAAAAAACAAAGTTATCTTTATTGTTATATTATCCTTCAATGACATTTTTCTTATAATGTATAAACATTGTTTTAATATTCTATGTACATAATGTTTATTCATTTTGACAATGTCCATGCATGTTGTGTACAGGGCCATAATCTCGTGTATACGACGTTGTACACAAACTGAATGATCATTGTGTGTGATCATTGTATGTACTAAATAATTAACATTGTGTACACAATGCAATTTGTGTTTTTTTATTCTGTGTCCAAAAAAGACCAAACAAATATCTATTTGTAGAGTACAGAAGATTATGAATTTTGGTATAATTTTTATCTTTTTTAGAAACTATATACTATCAAATAATTGATTTTAAATATTGAGGATAAAAGCGTTACTTCTCTCCTCTTGAAAAGCACGACAAACAAAGTGAGATCTCATAGAATTGCGGGTCCATGCACTATTTTTAAAGAAATCAACATAACTTCTCTGCTATGACAATTTTAGTTGCACCTTCCAAATGAAAATTTTACTAGAATGTAACTACTTTTCCAAAAGTGCAGTAGCGTGTAATTACTTTCTAGAAAGTACATTAGAGTGAAAATCACTCTAAAAATACTAGAAGTAAAAGTTTAAAACATAAAATCATATATAATTAGAGAGTTTTCTCTTCTCTTAAGATGTCTAGTTCATCAAAAATGACTTAATTAATGATAATGATAAGTACTAGAAAAATTGTATTAATATAAGAAAATGCAACAGTACTATATATATATATATATATATATATATATATATATTTTTTCTTATTTAGAAATATCTAAATGTTAAATTTATTAATCAATAACTAATGTGTTTGATGTACAAAAGAATGGGAGAGTTTTCAAGTAAAAAGCTTGGACAAGTTTACGGTTCTAATGTGGATGTCATAGTTGCCTTGTTAAAACCTGAATGTAGAAAATCCAGTGGGATAAAACTAGATCCAGAAAAAAGAGTACAGACCATGATTTCCGAAGCATAAACCAAGAGAAAATAACAAAAGTTGAGATTGCATATTAATAGTCGGTCAAGACAGAAACTTGTCGCTATGGTGGATGTATGGTGTTCCATCGATGGCTTAGTGAATGATATCTTGATGCCTGGTCGTATTTTAGACTAGTAAGACGGTCTCTGATGCCCTGAATGATGAGTTGTAGGATGGCTGTGGCTGGCTTGTGTGGATGTCCATGTCGGCGAGCATTTCTTTCCCGCCAGACGTATATCGCTTGTATATCGCTGATTGGAAGCATAGCCGAAGCAAGGTGGAGTCAAGAAACGTGATCTCTTGATGACGCAGTGATGCAAGTGTGCGGGACCAATCCGGAGACAGCCTCGAGGAAAGCATTGGTGTAGTTAGCGCCGTCCACAAAGTGTATGTATAAGGGCATGCGAAGAACAAATGATCTCGAGTCTCATCCGGCTCCCCACACAAAACATAAGGCTGTATTTGTCCCCAAGCACGCATTCTTCGTTCCGTGGATAACCTGTCAAGAGTTGAAAGCCAAGCAATGAATGCATATCGTGGAATAGATTGGGGGAACCAAATAATTTTATGCCAAGAACGAGTAGGGATAGAGGGGCAAATCTGTTTCCAGGTGGTTGAGGCGGAGAAGGATGGCTTGTAATCATCGTTTCCATGTTGCCAGAAACGTGTATCGGGTCCAGAGTGTGGTTGTGGGATCGGTAAATTAACTAGCTGTTGGTGTCAGTTCCGTAGAGCTGGTCTTTGGGAACGTCGGATACGCCATGACGAATCACGGACAGCTTCCGCTACTGTGGCTTGTCTAGAAATTCCAAGTTCGCGAATACCTGTTTCACTTGTAAAAGCAAGCAACGATCCAACAGGTGACCAATTATCAAACCAAAAGGAGGTTGTGACACCATTGTTCATGTTAGTTTTGATAAAAGTGGCTGCTAGTGGTCGTAGCTTGATAAGCTTTCACCAAATCCACGAGCCTCGAATGTTGACCGGGGTGTCCCAGAAAGTAGCATTTCGGAGGAGGTAGTGACGTGTCCACGAGGTCCAGAGTGAGGCAGTATTGGTTTGTAACCGCCATATCAGAGATAATGAGAAAACCGTTGATGTATCTTCAAATCGCCGAATACCAAGACCTCCCTGCAATTTTGGAAGAAAGACATCATTCCAACTTACCTTGGCGCCTGAAGATGTTAGGGGAGAGCCTGTCCAAAGAAAGTTACTGCATAGGCTATTTAAAACGCGAAGACAACTCTTTGGAAGTCAGAATGCAGATTGCCAGAAGTTGACTGTACTGACTATGACCGATTGTATTAATTGCAACCGACCTGCATAAGATAGAAGTTTAGAGGACCAAGAATTTAACCGAGAACGAATACGGTCCACTAACGGGGCGTAATCAGCTGCACTAAGACGCTTTGTTGTAAGCGGCAGACCAAGATATCAGATCGGTAGCGTCTCGCATGGAATGTTGATGTTAGCGAGCTCTTGTAACAATGGTTGGTCCGTCTCGGGTGGTACGAAAGTTGAGGATTTTGGCAGGCTCACACGAAGTCCAGAGGCAGAACCAAACGTATTCAAGACCTGCAAGACTCCCTGGATCGATTTCCTGGTCCCGTCCGTAAATACCAGTATATCGTCAGCGAAGTATAAGTGAGTTAGGCGCAGATCTCGGCATTGGGGATGGTAACCAATATATCTGGAAGCAGCCGCTACATTCAACATCTTAGACAAGATATTGTTAGCAATCACAAAAAGATAAGGGGAAAGAGCACAACCTTGTCGAATACCGCGAGAACTATGGAAATAACCCGCAGATTCACCGTTGACGGATACTGAGAAGGTCGCAGTGGTGATGCAAAGCCTGATCCAGTTTATGAAAATCGGTGGCAGGTTGATAACGAGAAGGATAGAGAGGAGAAAGTCTCATTCGAGTGAATCGAAAGCTTTCGAGATGTCTAGCTTTAACGTGCATCGCGGTGAGATGTCGGGTTTGTGGTAATCCTTCACTAATTCTATCGCTAGTAAAACATTCTCCAGAAGGAGACGATCCTTTACGAAGGCACTCTGATTGGGCTCAATGAGTTCGGGGAGCAGTGTCTTTAAGCGATTAGCTATGATTTTAGAAATGACCTTGTAAATAATGTTGCAGCATGATATAGGCCGGTAATCTTTCATCGTTAGTGGATCATCCCCCTTTGGAATAAGAGCTATCAAAGTGGCATTTACTCCATGTGGGAGGAAATCGTGCTCAAAAAAAGATTGGACAGCGGTAATGAAATCCGATCCAACAATCGTCCATGCGGCTTTGTAGAACTCCATTGTGTAACCATTCGGCCCTGGTGCTTTATTTGAAGGCATTGAAAACAGGGTGTGTTGGATCTCAGTTGAAAGAATTGGCCTTGTCAATTGGTCACCTACATTCAAAGAGCAACGATACGTAAGTAGTGATTGAAAGAGATGAGGATCTAAGATAGAGTGGAAGTCGGATTGTTAAAGAAAGGTCTTGAAATGGCGGATTGCTTCGTCTTTTATTTCCGTGGGATCGGTAGTAATGGTTCCCAAAGGTAAGGTTAACCAACGGATGGTGTTCCGATTGGTACGAGTGGTAGCGATCCTGTGGAAAAACGATGTATTCTGGTCGCCGTTACGTAACCAGGTAATCCGTGACTTTTGCTGAAATAAACGCTCCTCTGCATTAGCGAGTTACAACCATGTTTTCGCTGCTGCTTCCTCGTTGATGTAGTTGGTTGGTGAAGGATCGGATAGGGATTGGAGTTGGCAAGAACACAGGTGGTCATAAGCAGCTTTTGTACGCGTAGATAGGTCACTGTAATCTGAACGATTAATGCTTCGGAGCGAGAACATTAGCCGCTTTAGTTTGAGGTGTAGGAACCGTAACACGAGACGTGAGTGGAGTAAGGGAGGATCTGCCAGCCAAGATTCATGAACTACCTGTAAAAAAAGACGGATGATCAGTTAGGAAGTTGTTAAATTTAAAAGGTTTCTGAGTGGTTGGTAAGTTTGTTGTGAGATGGATAACACATCGAGCATGGTGGATACACCATTTGCTTCAAACACCGCAAAGGATCGAGGGAAACTATGAACCCAAGAGTCGTTTACAAGGTTGCGATCAAGTTTTTTTTGCTATTGGTTCCGTCGCACGGTGGTTTGACCATGTGAAACGCGGTCCAACGTAAGCTAAATTGGCAAGATCCAATTTGTTGAATAAGTCTTGGAATTGGAGCATGCCCAGAAGACGCTGACCACGAGAGAGAGTTGAGTGCTCCAAAGAAGATAATATTTCATTAAAATCTCCCAAAATCAGCCACAGAATTGGTGTGGAACCGTATAGCCGACGACTTTCAAGTAAAGCATTCCAGAGGTTAACACGATCAGCCTGAAAATTGGAAGCATATACACACAATATTAAAATAATAATCCCCGTGTCTAAGGTTACTAAAACTGTAATAAGTTGAGAGGTAAGAAGTAGTGGCGTGACAACAACTCCCTCCTTCCAGCAAACCCAAATACGACCCAAACGGTGGTGAGAAATTGCATTCCACCCCGGTAAGGCATCCTGCAAGATACGAGAGTAGTTAGAATATTGGACTCGTGTTTCTAATAAACAATCGAACTGTTGATTAGTAGCACGAAGCCAGTGCCGAACGATAGAATATTTATGCGGTTGATTAAACCCCCGCGTATTCCATGCGAAGATAGACATTATTCATTAGTGTCTCTTTGTGGAGACATTATTGGTTTTTTTGGTAACTTGCTGCTTTGTAGTTTTCCTATTGTTGAGTGGTTGGTCTTGTAGCTTATGTTTTGTACGGGTACTGTAGCGGGCTGCAGCTAGTGTGTCGGCTATATCTTGTGTGTCGGTTGCAGCTTGAGTTTCGGAGTCCGTAATTTGCCCATCTTCTTTGTCTTCCTCTTTGTCATCCTGTGCCAAAACAGAAAACCGAGAAAGAGGGGAAATGTGTGAGGTAATAGTATGTGTAGCCAAGGCAAGTTTAGACGGGGATAGTGACGAAGAACGGCCAGTTCTTATGACCATTGACCATTCCGTGTCGATTGTGGTAGCTGTCGGAGGTGACACATGTTGTTTAGTAGTGGAAATATTCTGTTGGGATTGTATGGGTACTGTCGGATCTTGAGGAAACTCCAACAAGGTGTTATTGATGGCGGTTTCAAGTTCAAGGTCCATGAGGGACACTGTTGCAAGTTCAGCATCTGTCGTATGTGGTATTGGAAGCTGGTCGGATTGAGTAGTTGGGCGTAAAGGCTGATCAGATTGCGAGGAAGATTTTGTGACCTCATGCAATGATGTACCTGCATTAACAGAGGTGTCAACATTAGCAATTGGAAGTGTATCAATTACTGGTACGTTAATATTAGCGTGTTTAATCTCTTGTGGAATGGCTTGAGCTGGTTTCTTTATGTTTTGCAGTTTTGGACTTTGTGACTCCATGTGTTACATGTAGTGCATCTTGCTGGCAGCCAAGGATAGGAGACCAACACCGGTGGTTCGACTCCGTCAAGGTGTATTTCGGTAATGAGTTCTTTATCAAGATTTGTAACAACCATGACCCTTGCAACATCAAGACGCATACACTTCTCGGTTGTGGGATGTAAACGCTGCGCAATACCGACAATATCACATAAGAAACGGAGACCTGCATCAGAAAAAAGATAATTCAGCACATTCTTAAAGTCAATACAAAGAGGCATAGTGGAAAGGTCCGGTTTAGCTTGAGCTTTGGAGGGACTCCACTCTTGCACCACCAGAAGGACATCAGAGATATGCCAGTAACGGCGCCGACAAATACTGTTGCGAAGTTCCGAAGATTCAATACGGAAGAGAACTGTGTCTGGTTTTAGAAATTGGACATCAATTTTTGCAGATTTGCCATCACGATTTCATATATGATTCACTGTTACGTGTACTTTGCCGATATGCGGAGCATCTCCAACAAAGTAACCAACAAGGAACTTTGACCATAAGGGCTGGGAATCTTGTCGTAGCTGAGCCGGAATTGTTGTTGAGGCAATGCCGAGTGCAATAATCAGAGACTGTTGCTGGGTATGAGTTCGAAGTGAAGCAGAGGAGTCCGCTAGCTTCCATGGTGATTTTGTCTTGGAGGATGGAGAACCGGTGTGTGCTGGAATCTGCGTCGGAGATGATATCTCAGACATGGCAAACGCCGGCGGGACATAGCCTAACGCCGTTAGCTTGTCGGAGAAGTCAATTAAGGAAATTAATTGAAAAATCTAGAAATCGCCAATCGCCTCTGTTATATTATAGTTGATTTTCATCTATTTTAAACTTAAAACATATTCAAAATTAATATTGTATGAGAAATTAGAACGTAAAGTATAGTTAGTAGAATGAAAATCGATTAATATAAGTATTACTATTTAAAAATTAAAAATATAAGAATATGACTTGAATGATTTTAATAATAATAATTTTTTTACAAGAAAACTTTAACTGAAAATTAACCTTTCTAACAAACAAACCTCTTTAACTATAAATGAACTATAATATATTTGTGTGTCAATTAAATTTGTATTTATGCATTATGAAAAATTATAAAATATATATTTCAATATACAAGGTATATTTGGAATCATAGAAGTGTTGTGTATACACATTATCAAAAGTTCAAAATATTTTATTTAAAATTTATGGAACATTTAAAGTTACAACAATATTAACAAAAAATAATTAAAATAAAGATAAATGATGGTAACATTATTAAAAAAAAATATTAAGATAAGATTTAGAGAAAGGGAACATATACAAATTTCACAATAAGATATGAAAACTAATCAACATAATTCTGTAAAATATAAGAATATTAGACATACTTTTAAAAATATAAATGGTGAATAGTTTGATATAAATGGATAGTGATGCATGAATCAAGATCTACTCATTAAAAAGTACAATTTTTTTAAACTAAAAATATATAGTACTCTTTTATTCAAAAACATAAATTACCCTTTTATAAACTAAAAGGCAAAAATATCAATTTTAAAAATTCCTTAAAAAATAGATGTTTCAGGATCTTTTATATCAAATGATTTTAACAATAAAGTGACATGTTAAGAGAAAGTTGAAATTGTAATCGCAAGTTGATATTTGAATAAACTAGTGGTCAACAATAAATCATTGTTGTAATCGCGAAAATATTTTTATAACTAAGACTAATATCATGCATTTTCTTTAGATTGAAAGTGTTAGATATCATGACTTATAACAACTCTAATATATTTATAAAAGTGTACACAATAGAATTTTGAATTACATACAATCCAAATGTAAAACTTAATTATGTGTAATACGGATAAAAACTTAATTATATACTGTCCAAATACAACAATTTCAAAATTATTGTTATATCGAAAACCGCAATTACAAATGTAAAATTTAATTATATTAATAAATAAATAAATGCTAAAGATCTAAATATATTAGAGCATCTCCAACCAAACTCTATTATAGAATAAAACTCTATTTTAGAGCGGAATCTTCTCCAACCCAATTCTATATTTCACTCTATAATAAAGTTTTCACTTTTCCACTCTATAAATGGAGTAACCCTAATCTCCACTCTATTTTATAGTGGAACTTTTTTATTTACAAGATTGTACTTTAATAGTTATATCTTTTCATATTTTACTAACTAAATTATTATTTTCGTTATTAATTCACTAAAATAAAATAAAAATAAATAATTCAATAGATATAATAAATATACTAATAATAACAAT
>OVAV01001750.1:0-12566 GCA_900406375.1 Iberis amara
ATTTAAATATATGTAATTTTATTATTTGTATATTTAATAAAATTATTATTTATACTTTTTAACGACATAAACCATTTAAAATTGTTTAAATCAAACTTTTTTCACAATATATATTACGATCTATAATATATTATTTTGTAATTTAGAGTTTAATAAATTGAATAATATTTTGGATTTAAAGTTTAGTTTCAATTTTTTTTTTTTTTTTTTTTTTTTTTTTTAATATAATTTTTNAAGTTTCAAATTTTAAATTTTAGTTTTGCTATATTTTAAAAATATATATTTTTGATAACAGTTTTGTAAAAAGAAATTCAATATTATTTTGGAATATATATTTAAAAAGCTTAATTTAGAATAATACTTAGTTTGATTCTTTGGATTTAGATAATTTATCTAGTCCTGTTTAGAAAACCGCACTTTGAACCGCTTCATTTTCATTAATTTTTAACCGTCCCGCATATTTTTATTGTACTCAAATTAAATCTTGTTTTTTGTCACAAATTTTCCCCGCATCCATCCCGCACATGTCTTTTCGTTACCATGGTCTCATTTTGCTATTATGTTATAAATGGTAAAATGTAATTGAATAATGTGACGCGTGCGGAAAAAAACGCTATTTAATATCCTCCATTCATACACTATGTTCCAAATTGGCCATGTGAAGGGGTAGACAAAGAAAAGAAAGTAGGAGTTCATCACCATTGCTTCCGCAATAAAAATGTGAAAGCATCCCATATTAGAAGTTGAGAGAGATTTTGAATGATATATAAGGGATATGGATCAATCCACTCATTGTTATTTAATTTTGAGTTGGAAGTCCATAATCTTAACATGGTAGCAGAGTCCGAACACACGCTGTTCCCACCGAACCGAAACTGATCTGGTCCATCGAAAGAGACTCAATCAATCAAACCCGAAATTGATCTTATACTGAGATATTGTCGAGATTAATGGCTAGACAGACCATTATCTCGAGGGGACGTATAAAAATATTTCACATTAGAAGTGAAAATAGACCTTGAATAATATATAAAGGATATGGGTCAATCCACTCATTGTCAATTAATTTTGAGTTAGAAGCCCATAGTACTAACAGAAAATATAATTGAAACAATTTTTTATATAATTAATGACTATTTTTTTTTCAGTAATTTATGGTCATATATATAATCTGATATGCATAATTATTTTGTAACAGTACATATTTTTTATTTTTTGTCACATTTTGTAACAGTATATATACTTTATGTTAATTTGATTGGTATTTATTAAGTTGACAAACACATCACTAATAATTATTTCCAAAATTTAAATCAAGATAACTGTCAACGATTCAACGGTCCACATGCGTTATCTACACACAACNCTGTTTTTGTAGAAAAATATTGCTGTCTTGTCAAAATAAGAAAAAAGACATAAAAAAATGAATTATTGAAGATAGAAATTGAGAGACCATTCAGGTTTTGATTGATAAAAGATTCCATTCATCTTTTTTAGTGTCAACTCTCCAACTAAAAGCAAAATCTTTAAAAAAGAAAACATAACTTTTTCGTTCTTTCTTTCTTTTTCTTAAAAACAATTAAAAAACCAAACAAAAGCAAGAACCCAACACGGTTTCACATGAATCGCAATTCGCTTATTGAAGAGAAGATCTAATCTGTTCATCTGATGGGGTCTGCGTAAGACTGGTAGAGTCAGAAAGAAAGAGAGAGAGAGAGAGAGAGAGAGAGAGAGAGAGAGAGAGTCTGTGTGTCTGTGAAAAGTTGACGAATTTTTGAGAGAGAGAGAAAGCTAAGAAGTTTAAGGAGATGGAGGCGAAGCAGATGAGATTCCTTACTCACCAAGCTTTCTTCTCCTCTGTTCGATCAGGTGATCTCAATCAACTTCAACAATTAGTCGATAAGTTAAATGGAGACGAGCTAATCGATGAGTCATCACCATCTTCTGCGGTGGCTGAGCTTATGTCTGTGCAAAACGACGCCGGAGAGACTGCCCTGTATATAGCCGCCTCAGAGAATCTTGAAGAGATTTTCAGTTACTTGATTAGGTTTTGTAATTTGGAAACAGTGAAGATCAGATCCAAATCCGACATGAACGCTTTTCACATCGCCGCCAAGCGAGGTCACTTGGGTATGTAACTATGCCTTTTCTGATTTTAATGGAATTCGAAGCAAGTGATCCTTGGTTTCTGAAATGGGATTTGAATATTTGTGTCTTTGGTCTATAGGAATTGTGAAGGAGATGCTGAGGCTATGGCCTGAGCTCTGTAGAATCTGTGACGCTTCCAACACGAGTCCGCTTTACGCGGCTGCGGTTCAAGATCACTTAGAAATAGTAAACGCAATGCTAGATGCTGATCCGAGCTGTGCAATGATAGTGAGAAAGAACGGCAAAACATCATTGCACACAGCAGGGAGATACGGTCTTCTACGGATAGTGAAAGCTCTCATTTGGAAAGACTCAGCCATTGTTGGGATCAAAGATAAGAAAGGTCAAACCGCTCTTCACATGGCCGTTAAAGGACAAAGTGTGGAAGTAGTTGAAGAGATTTTGCAAGCTGATTACACAATACTGAATGAGAGAGATCGAAAAGGGAATACCGCTTTGCATATCGCTACTCGAAAGTCCCGGCCACAGGTATGTATTATTAGACCCTTGTTTTGATTGATTTGTTAGAAGAAGAGGGAACTAATCTTCTTCATTCTTAGATAACGAGCTTATTGCTGACGTTCAAGGCGATTGAAGTGAATGCGGTTAACAATCAGAAAGAAACAGCAATGGATTTGGCAGATAAGCTTCAATATAGTGAGTCTGCATTGGAGATCAATGAAGCTTTAGTAGAAGCTGGGGCTAAGCACGGGAGGTACATTGGTCGGGAAGATGAGGCTAGAGCGTTGAAACGAGCGGTGAGCGACATCAAACATGAGGTACAGTCGCAGCTGTTACAGAACGAGAAAACCAACCGCCGTGTCTCGGGTATCGCTAAAGAGCTGAGGAAACTCCACAGGGAAGCTGTTCAGAACACGACTAATTCGATAACAGTAGTGGCTGTTCTGTTTGCGTCTATTGCGTTCTTGGCGATATTCAATTTACCTGGTCAGTATTTCACAGACGGGTCACGAGCGGGTAGAGCTGAGATGGCGGGTAGCACGGGGTTTCGGGTATTCTGTCTTTTAAACGCGACGTCGCTGTTTATATCGCTAGCGGTTGTGGTGGTTCAGATAACGTTAGTAGCGTGGGACACAAGGGCGCAGAAGAAAGTTGTGTCTGTAGTAAATAAGCTAATGTGGGCAGCTTGTGCTTGCACGTTTGGAGCGTTTTTGGCGATTGCGTTTACGGTTGTAGGAAAAGGGAACTCGTGGATGGCGATCACAGTGACGTTGCTTGGAGTGCCGATATTAGTGGGGACACTGGCTAGTATGAGTTATTTCGTGTTTCGGCAACGGTTTAGGAATGGTAGCGATTCGCAGAGAAGGATTAGAAGAGCAAGTGGGAGTAGATCGTTTTCATGGTCTTACTCTGCTCATGTTTCTGATTTTGAAGACGAATCAGATTTCGAGAAGATTATCGCTCTCTGACTGAAACTCTCATTGCTTCGTCTTGTATAGTTTGGACACAGATTGTCTCTTCTCTTCTCTTTCCTTTTTTTTTTTTCGAAGCAAGTTTATGTTTTACACACTATCCTTTATAGGAAAAAAAAAGTAAAGAGATATTAATGTTGTATCGTAGTGTAAAAATTAGTAATAAAGTTGACATCACTGTTACTAATATCGTATATTTTTTGGTTTTTACCACAAATGTCATATCAAAATGTTTCCGTAACAATTTTCGTATGTGTACAATGTTTTGATTCTGTTAACATTTATTTTGTAAATATGTTATTTAGCTCATTGAGTAGGAGCGAATCATGTGTTTTGAGTCGGTGCTGGCTCAAAGCGTTTCAAGACTTCTCACAAATAAACTCTTCTCCGTAGATTGAACATAACTGTACTAATTCAATGTCGACTGTCGAGCCATATGCGAAGACACCTATCGGCTTATTTGCAAGATACACTTTGATTAAGAACATAAGAGATGGAGAACATATGAGCAAGCAAAATTAACTAATGAGTTTTGGAAAATCAAAAGTCAATTCACCATAAATTTCCAATTAAGTAACCTCTACAACTTCATGTGGTTTTCAAGTTTAAAAAACAACATAAAACCACATGTGACTTCTTTTTTCTTACATCCACAACGGTAATTTTAATACTCCCTCCAGAACAAAAAAAGAACAACAATGAAGCAAATTCAAGAAGCGAGACCAAACAGAAAAAAAAAAAAAAAGATGGACTGAAGAATCTCTCGTAAATATAAAACGCGACGGAGAGATATAACGAGAGAAATGGACACGACCACAGCTTTTCAACAAGTTCCGGACGAAACTTGAAGAGTTACTAAAATGAGATATACAATTTTACACAAGACAAAACGGATCGGTGGTGCCCATACCAAGAACAAGATGATGATGATGATGAAGTCGGGGATGGATGGATATTATTATCATTGTTTACTACTATTACCAGGTTATAGCTGTAATTGACCAGGGCCTTTTCTTGAAGATCTTGACGGCGGTCGATTGTTGTCCACAACTGATGATGATGATGTCGAGGAAGGTGGTGGTCGTTGCTGTTGTTGTTGTTGTTCTTGCTGTTCTTCAGATATCCTCACCTCCTAACACAAAATTAAGAACACCATAAAACACTTACAAAGACTCTTGACTAGCAAAGATATGAGTAAAAGCATAAATCTCAGTTAGGATAAATGGTACAAAATCTGCTGATTTAAGTTGTGTACCTTTGATGTAGAAGTAGTATTGTATGAGTAGCTCACTTTACTCCTTGCTTGGCCACGATGTTGATTCTGTACATTCTCAAATTGTTGTAGCCTCGCAGAAAAATTGATTCCTTGGTGAGAACTGTTGATTTTATCGTCTTCCATGTCACCGTCTGCATGATGATTCATATACTGAGAGAAAGGAACTCCTGAAGATGCTCTGCTTATTTGGTCTCCGCCACTAAATGAGTACATTGGTACAGTTTTCAGTCTTGTCCTAAGTATCTTAAACGCCGCACTTTGCTACATACATAAAAAAAAAAACCCCACGGACTATCAATTTTCAAAAAAAAGAAGCCCAGTAAATTTGCGATAAACCAAATAAATATGCTTCATCTTTTTTCTTTTTACCTGAGGAAGTAACATTAGAAGACCATACAGCGTTTTCAGCAACCATGTATATCTTCCTGGTTCCAGAAGCTGAAAAGGGAAAAAGGTTTAAATACTGACAAAAGAAAAACACAAAAGGAAAAAGATTGTTAGAGATGATTCAACCAAACCTGCAATCTAAGGTAAGTAAAGATTGGAGTTTCTAGTAGCCGGATCAATTTATCAAGCTGCACTAGGAATTTGACGTTAATGTCTTCTTCTACCAATGATTGAATTACCACACTCGCATGCTGGTAAGCCTGTCAATAGTTTCCTTTCCTCCATATTCAATACAGGAGGTGAACAAAATCATATTGTAAAAAATTTCATTTCCTTTCGTTTTTTTACCTGAGCTAATAAGCAGAGGCTTATGATTGCCATCGGTGAATGGCACCATGAAGCGTATAAGGCAACAAAAAGTTCTTTCCCTTCACGATTCACGAGTGAGCCTTTTAAAAGACCTCTTAGTTTCGATAACTCTGGGGAAGTAAGCAAAATCAAATTTAATGCCTGAAACATAAAACGAACATAAAGAAAAAAAAAGACGGTCTATTAGCACATCAAAGTGAGACAACCAATCAACTCAATGTATTGACCTTACAAAATTCCTTAACCGAAAAAATCTGGGAAAGGAGATAATACCTGAACCATGGTAGATGCAAAGTCAAGATTATCTTCTCCTTCAAGTATAGTAGAGAGTTCTCGGTAGACTCTTTCGGCATCCAAAAGTACACACAGTCTCCTGACTATGAGGGCACCACGCCTAAAACGAGATATATGTTTTGACCAACTAAATAACATGTTCTTTTCAAAAACTTATAGGCAGATTATAGATGGGGACTAACCTTTCCAAAAGGGAATTATCAGCTCGAAAATTGTGGACTAGAAAGACGATGAGTTGACGAAAGTGCTGTGGATCTTTTGCAACACCAGCATGAACCTCCAAAACCAAAAGCACCACCTGTAGTATATTATCAAGTAAATATAGTTCAGTATCATATATGTTCATTACTAGGAAAGCCAAACCTATATATCATACAATTCACCAATTTGGGGAGATAAAACTTACCTCATCAGAAGAATCAGATAGTGCTTTCAGAAGGGTGTCAAATATGTCATTCAGGAAACACAAGACCTATTAAAACACTACCAATTTAGCTATAAAGATAAGTAATAAACTTGAAAAAGAATTATGTCAAACAAAAATAAATCTCTTCACCTCAGTACGATGCTTGTTCAAAAGTGTTGATATCCAATTTAGTGCTTCAATTCGAGTAGCCTCATAATCGCTTGATAGCTGCCTGCTCAATACAAAAACTCACAAATCACAAAAACAGGCAAACACTTATGATATTCAAAAAGGTCAAGGAGCAAAGACAAAGAAAAACTAACCTCCTTGCAACAGAGAGAATTGCACCAACATCAAAACCATCTGAGGGTTCAACATGAATTGAACGAAGTTCTTCATTGGTTTCACGAGCAACCTTATGCAAATAGAAATTAAAATATAAAGAAAGTAAAAAGTTGCATACGAGACCCAACACTGAGGACTAGCCGACTTAGAAAACCAAACTTACCACCCTGATTTTTTCTTCTTTGTCAGATATGCAAGGCAGGATAGCCCCAAGAATATCAGCATAATACCGCACGAGCTGGTCACCCCCAAGTTTTACAAACTCGTTTATCTGCATACACACATTTTAAAGAACACCTTTTCTTAGCATATGAATCTTTTGAAAAGTCAAAGTAGCACCCATATTTTGGATAAAAGAGGCCAAGCCGAAGCATGGTTTTTCTGCTTACCCAAGTGATGGCTGTTAAACGAGTGAATTCATCAGGAGAAGAAGCCCTTTGCACCAGTATTTCAGCCATGCGACCATAATCTACAGACTTCAGTAGTAGCAACGCTCCAGTCAGTAATTTATCGATGAAACATAAAAAAAACTCTTTATGAAAGGGATTTTTATTTACTGGTGAATTTTTTATCTCTTGAAGAAATTCTGAAAGAGCTGAATCAGCTTGCTGTCGTATTTCATGACTAGAGTCACTCAACATATTAAACAACCCTGGAAGATTGAAAAGTTCATTCAGCCGAGAACACAACAAGCTTGAATCCGGACAAATATATCTAACTGAAGTTATCAAACTGTAGTTACCATCGAGAAAGTCTGGCAGAAACCCAAGCATATCAATGTCTGGAACACTGTCAAGAACAGTGATCCATCCTACCAAAAATTGTCGAACATAAGGGTTTAGAACATTCATGCGTTCTTTTAAAAGAGGTATGAATTCCTCAATACTGCAAAAATCCAAATCCCACAAAAAAATGAGTCATGACTTCGACGTTCTTTTATGCACAGACAAAAAAAAAGCAAACTAAACACACCTGAACTGATCACTTTCCGTCACAATATCCTGTTCCACAAGGTATAACTCTAATCAGCATATAACTCAAGTCAACATACCACTAATGTGTAAGAAAAACTGTCCAGACCTTAACAAGGCGATCTAAAAGATGAGCAGCACTTTGGACATTGGCATCAGAATCTGCTGAAAGTTTGCATAAAGCATCAAAAATCTTGTTGAAGAAAGTAATAAATTCGCCTCTCACAACCTGCAGAAGCCCAAGAAAAGGCGATAATTTACCAATGCCAATATCACACAGAAGAACAAACCGGACAACATGAACAGTAGTAATACAGTCTTTACCTTTGCAATGTTATACAGAGCTTCACATGCATAGTAACGAACTCGGCTATCTTGATCAGAAAAGGAGTTGATTACAGGTGGGACTATTTGCTTATCATTTCAAGAATCAAAAAGAAAAATTAGATAGAAAACATGATTAAATTCGAAAAATAAAAGTACACTAACAACAAAGATTGAAACTATACATTGACAAGATTATAGTAAACAAAATTTTCAATATATACTATGAGCAGATTAA
Organism: Iberis amara; assembly: GCA_900406375.1. Classification (NCBI taxonomy): domain Eukaryota; kingdom Viridiplantae; phylum Streptophyta; class Magnoliopsida; order Brassicales; family Brassicaceae; genus Iberis; species Iberis amara. The sequence goes on from OVAV01001750.1 coordinate 8,192, forward strand.
CTATGTTATAACGCAAATGTCTGAATAATCACAGCCCAAATATACCTCAAGATATTGAGCAGCTTCTAAAGATAACCCAACTGTTACAGCAGCTAGGCCAATTAGACCACCCTAGATAAAGAAAAATGATCGAATGATCAACCAATTTTTCTCAGGGAAATAGAAATCCTCGGATCTAAGTAAACGCAAATGGTAAGCAATGTTGCAGACCTTTCGATGATTTGCTTGAGGGGATTTAGCAAATTCCTTAATCAACATCTCAATGATTTTGGAGATCTTGTCATGATCACCCGAAGCAGTTAGAATCTTCACGATATTCTCAATCTACAAATAAGAAGGGTAAAAACTATAAACACCATTATCACAGGGGGAAACAAAAACCCTAGACGCAGAAGAAGAGAAGAGAAGAGAAGAGAGAAAATTCCGATGTCAAACCTCAAGCGCTGCATTTTTCCGCTTCTCATAGAGTTTATCGGAGAGATTACGATGAACAGCGGCCGGAATCACAGAAAGAGCGTCTGACATGTCAGATGAAATCAAGAAACGAAACTAAAATCAACCTTCTCCGAGTCAAATCCGAAATTATCTCTTGGCGATCGGGAAACGTTTCCGAAATTGAAGAGAAGAAGGGCGGATTATTCAACGTAAAAGATGAAAGGAATCAGATCTGGTCAAAAACGAACGACGAACTCATCTGTGGCTACCAGTTACTGGGTTTCTTGAATTCGATTACCGGCAAAACAAATTTCTGATTATATATTTTTTTCTCTAACAACCTTTTTCGCCTTTGCTTTCTTAATCCTTAGTGATTTTTTTCGGGTCAAAAATCGACACACAAGTCACAAGTGGGGTGTTTTCATATTTTTAAAAAGAAAACTAACAAAAAGACCACAAGTGAAAAATGTGTGATCACTCTGCCAATTACAACTTCACCCTTAGTGGACAACAGACCAACAGGGGTAAACTTGGCATGAAAAACTAACCATTTTCCATAATTTTATCATATTTATTTAGAGGTAATAAAACTGACTTATAATAAATGTTAGATTAGATATTAGGGAATTTTACGAGATTGGTCCATCCATTCTACATAATGTAGCATTAACAAAACAACTATATAAATTTGGTCCATCAATTTTTCCAATTAATATACTTTTTCGTCCATCATCGCTTTCTTAACTAGTCCACTCAAATCACAAGATTCCTCATTACTTGCTACTAAAATTTTCTTTCCAACACCATTAAATGAAGAAAAAAAAATTGGGCCTTTAAATTTATTACCTTCTTCCTCTCGCCACCAACTTCTCTTACTCTACAATAATGGCAACAAATTTTAACTTTCTAAATTAACCATCTATTAATTAATTTTTATTAAATAAAACATCACCTCATCATTAAGAGCTATTAATGCTCTATTTTGGTCCTCAAAAATCCCGCCAAAAACTTCTTTGCCAAACCCAGGGACAAATTTTTCATACGACATATACCATCAATCACCTTTTATGGTATAATGTATAAAGCTTTTGCATTATGACATAATTAAATTTTTATTCGCTGGTTGTCCACAATATCACCTCCTTGTGTGGATATTTGCTTCTCGTGGACAGGACCACCATCTTCTGCGGACGCTTGTTTTTTAGTGGACTAGTTAAGAAAGCGATGATGGACGAAAAAGTATATTAGTTAGTTGATGGTTTTCTTTGGGTGTTGTGTTTCTGGTTAATGTATACAATTTTGGGTGTTCATATCTAAGTTTTACTAATTATAAACTATGTAAGTAGTTATTTGGTAAGCAACATTATGACGTGGTCACGAGATTCAACTTTCGCTTTTGGTGCAACTGATTCATTTTAAAAAATTCATGGACCAATTCATATCGTGTCCTACATATACAAAATTGATGGACAAATTCATATAGTTGTTTTGTTGATGCTACATTATGTAGAATGGATGGACCAATTTTTTCCTTGTCCACTGATCAGATACAGTTGAAAAAATTGATGGACCAATTCATATCGTGTCCTACATATACAAAATCGCCTAGAGATGTCTAACGTATTCCCTCGCTAGTTGTCCACAATATCACCTCCTTGTGTGGACATTTGCTTCTCGTGGACATGACCACCATCTTCTGCGGACGCTTATTTTTTATGTCCACCAGGTTCACCTTCTGAAGTGGACAAAATGTCCTTCGTTTTTGGTCCACTTGATTTACGACTTCTCTAATGGACTGAATCTGAATCGTCCAACAGTCCTTCTGTTGACGAAGATTTAGAAGGTTGGTGGACAGGATCTGGATGCAAATCTTGGGCTTTCGTGGACGATTCTTTACGAGATTGGTGGACGATATCTGGATCCGGTTCAGGCTCATCAGTGGACGATTCCTTCTGAGCATAATGGACAATTTTCAGATTTGTTTGTAGATTTGGTGTTTGTAGATTTATTTGACCCATGTGGACAGGGTTTTCTGAATCAGTGTCGATTTTGTCCACCAAACTTGTAGAAACAAGGGTCCGGTACACAGACTCTTCACCGGCTGTCGAAGACTGCTCACCGGTTTGCTTTTTCGCAGAGACACCGGTTGGCACTGCTGTTTTTGTCCTGGTTTTACCACGTTTTTTTTTGGGTATCCGTTACTTTTCTGTCGGTTTCTCTTTGATGGCCGATTGTTGGGATGAAACTCGCTTCTTCGGCGGCTTTGAAGGAGGTTGAGTCGGTTGTTTCTCCATGAATCGTGGTGAGGTTCGTCTTAGAGATTCATAAGACATGATTTTAGTAGACTCGCCGGAATCTTAACGGAAAAAGCTTCAAACGTTAACAATGGTCAGAGAGAGAGAAAAAGAGAGAAAGAGAGAGAGAGAGAGAGAGAGAGAGAGAGAGAGAGAGAGAGAGAGAGAGATAATTGTGTAGTGGTTTACAGGGAAGAGAATAAAAAGTGGTGTGTCAGTTGGAAATTATTTTTCACTTTTGATTTTGCAAATTTTTTTAAAAAATTTTTAAAGCAACAAATGGAAGGGTAAGAGAGTAATGTTGTGTGATGTGAAATATGGTATATGGTATAAAAACTATCCTTTATGGTATATGGTGTAATGGATTGGATTTTTATGGCATCTACTATAATTTTCCCTAGATATTATTTAAAATTTTCAAAAACAACCGATCAAAACCGTATCTCTCTCGACAATAGGCGATTGAATAAGATACAATAACCGTTTTGTTTATATTCCTGTTGTCAATTTTTTCACCTCCAAACAACTACTATTCAAATTTTTTCTACCTAAATTTTATGGATGAACTTAATTATACCCAAATTTATAATCTTCTTTATAAAACCACCCAAATTAGCCGATTAAAAATATTTCCCCCTAGTTAATTAAAACTAGTAATTGCGATTGTTAGCATGATAAAATGCAATTAGAAATTGCGATGGAACATTACTCATATTATTAAGACATGATAAGATTCCAAAGAGTTTGTCTCTTGATACCTTGAGTCTTGTCTACTTGGAACTTACTGGTACTATTGCAGAGAAGTATATACAAGTAAACTTTGAGTCACTTATCGAAGCTCGTATCTGTCCTAAGATGATAGATGATGAATTAGGAGATTAGAGTTTATTACTCTGAAGCAAGTTTGTTAGAGTTACATATCTATTACTCTGAAGGTAATGACGAAAACGATTGGGTTGCTAATGCAACAAATTTTATAGTTGGTGGAATATGCAATTTCAAGATCCTTTATTTGTCTGATACTCTTGAGGTTCATAACTTTGTATTTTTAATACTCATTAGGTTCATATATTGCTTAAGAAAAATATACTCAAACAAAGTATACTAGCGCAGAGACATAAGAAGATACTGTGGGAGAATGTGAGGTGTAGTTCATAGAAAGAATCTGGATAATGTCCCATCGCGATTAGAAATCGCGTTTTATTAGGCTAACAACCGCAATTACTAGTTTTAATTAATTAGGGGGGATTACTTTTAAACGACTAGTTTAGGTGGTTTTATAAAGAATAATATAAATTTGGGTGCAATTAAGTTCACCCATTAAGTTTAGGTGGAAAAAATTTGAACAGTCGTTGTTCGGGGGTGAAAAAATTGACAACCCTTTATATTCTTATTACTTTTTAGTTTGCTTTATTGTTGTTGTGTTGATCCTTTTAAATTGGTAACGGGGCCGGTCTTGAAATTATGGGGACTTAAGACAAAATAATAAAAATTGAACTAATATTTTGTGTGTTTGTTATTTGGGCCACTATTATTTTTTTATAAAAAATTTGGGGGCCTATAAAATCTAAAAGAACTACTAGGATCTAACCCGCGCTATGCGCAGGGTTAATTATTATTTTTAAATGTTTTAAGATAGTTATATA